>CALNHX010007703.1:0-70468 GCA_940337035.1 Agriotes lineatus | reverse complement strand
TTGTTCGACGCAAAATATACGTTAGTGGTCTTTTTGACCGAATCGCGAGTTCTTAAGGAACACAACTGTTTATGATCGTATTCTTAGAAAAGCATCAGTGATAACTTTATATAAATTCAACTAAGTAATCACGCCTTCTGATTACCATATTAATATGATAATAATGATAAGCAGTTTATGAAATTAAAGTAAAATACTCTTATAAGATTATGTTTTTTCCAATAGCTTTGTAATTTTTCTATATGTATTTCCTTGTATTAGAATAACTTTTTGTTAGTAATAAAACGATTGTCTATGTGTGTATATTATTGTAATAAATTAACAGAACGCGAGAAGTAGTTATATCGTACAGAGGATTACATTTTCCAAAGTTGGTCAAAACGACCGAGTGCGAGCGCTAATGCAACCTTTTAGGCGCGAGCGTTCTCGGGTTAAATGCTAAAAGAATATCTCGTCCTTTTCTGTGAGCTTCTAGTCCGTGTGCATAAGCTAATAATTTTTCTTTTAATCTTGTGGGATTCACCTTACTTTTCGAATTATAGCCCAATTGAATGACACGTTCATCGTACATTTTGCAAAGGTTTGATAACTTGAAAATAGGTGCTACAAGTGGGGTAAGTTGTGACTCGTTAATGTATGACAGCAACTCGGCAAATACAAAACTATGTGTTATATTTGCATCTGTTCTACCTTCTATACTTTCATTCTGGAGTTTTCTTGCATTGTTATACAGCCTTACAAGACATCTTTTATGGTATTTGGCCTCTAAAGCTACCATGTCACCGGCACTCAACTTAGCAAACAAGCAAGTGTCTTGTGTCAGTATAGCCGCTTCTCTAACATGAACATCCAGTGAAAATGTTTTGGCCTCACAAAGAGCAGTTGCTTCGTCTTTTTCGTTACAAAAGAAACACCTATATTCAGTCATGGTAGTTTTCGAATCGGCCTTTGCCCTGGCAAATTGTACATTACTAGAATCAGGTTCAATTTCAGAATCTTTTTCACCAGATTGTTTAGTGAGCCTTTGTAACTTCGTGTTGTTATATACAGGGTGATTTTTTTTATCGTGTAACATACTTGTAGGCAACACTTCTTATACGTGCATGCAATGCATAGTGAACTTTATTTTTTTTTAAATAAATTATTTTTAATATTAAGCATGATTTGGGAACTCAAATGTCAACTGACGTTTTGTTACTTAAATAAAATGTCATCTTGTCAAAACTGTAATAGCATTCGCAATGTATTCAAATGAAGAAAAAACGGATATGATGTTGATTTTGGGAGAATGCCGAGGAGCGGCAGATTTAGCTGTACGACGATATGAGCAAAGGTATCCAGACAGATATCATCCATCGCATAACGCCTTCCGGCGTTTGGATAGGAAGTTGCGCAAGTACGAGCCAATTTAAAAAGCCAAAGGTGAGACAACAACATGTCACTACCGTAGAAAATGAAGCCGCAGTTATAGAAGAAATTACTGCAAATCCCTATACAAGTCAACGGGCGATTGCAACAACAGTAGACATTAGCCAAACATCAGTTTACACAATTTTAGCAACAAATTAATTTCACCCATACCATGTGACATTAGTACATCTTAATGAAGAAGATTATCCACATCGGGCAAATTTCCGCCATTTCTTAAGAAACAGAGTTACTGCTAATCCCCATTTCTTAAGACATGTTCTATTTTCTGATGAAGCGTCATTTAGCAATATTGAGTGTGTAAATAGACATAACTGTCATTACTACGCGCAAAACAACCCGCATTGAATTCAAGAAGCTCATTTTCAGAGAGTTTTTCGCATTTAGATGCTTCATGTATCTAATGTAGAGGAATTTTAGGTAGTGCGATAACTGTTTGGCGCAGTATAGTTGTCGTGAAGTTTATTAATATATCTAAAGTAACCACTTGGATCTTTGTTTACTAAAAAAATTTAATGTTTACTAAGATATCTATGAAATGCATGCAGTTGTTGTGTTGCCTATCTAGTTGTTACACGATAAAAAAATCACCCTGTATATCTCTACATGCTTTATGCCAAATTGCTTGATATCTTGTGAGTGTTCTTGCTATGCCGTCTCCGTCATCCAGGCAGGAAATATTGAAAGGAAGATGTCCAAGTTTCGAAAACCCTTCTACATTTTTAGCAGCTGTGTGGTATCAAGCTCCGGAGTCTTTACGTTTTGTTTTTCCAGGACAGCTGACAGGAGGGTTATTATCTTTCTGGCAAAAAATGCACAAATTCCAATTGGTTGTCACTATGCCTGCGGAAGTACCAGGAACTGCTTGTGATGCCATAACGATTTTTTTCCAGACATGTTCACTTATAAAACTCGATACTCAAACCTGAAATACAAAGATCAAATCTTCATCGCGAATAACAACAATAATAAGTATTAATTATTATTATCATCTATGGAATTAAGAGTTTACTTTCACATCAGAAGCTGGAAACAGGGCTCGGCCCTGTTAGAGCTCTTTCCGTGTCCCAACAGAGCCGAAGCCGACCGCGCGCGAGGAGTCGGTGAAATATTATTATTATTATTGTTACAAACGTATTATTTTTATGTATCATATTATTCATAACAATAATGCTGTCGGTAACATACTAAACGATCTCCGCGACATCATATTAAATAATGCTTGACAATCGTACCGCTATTTGGCCTAATTGTAGGAAAACCGTTTGGTCTATGACAAAAACGGATAAATGTTATTTTGTAGTGAATCTTGTGTTCTTCAATTTTACTGAGGGCTTTTTTCCCCATAAGTACACGGTTTTCAAGATAATCGCAAAAAACTGTCCTCAAACATATTTTTTTCAAGATGGCCTCCGAAAAATAATTTTTTTTCGCTTGGCACTATATCATCTTTTGTTCGCCAAGAAAACCTTTACCTCTGTGCCAAATTTTATGTTAGTATCACAAAAGTGAACGATTGTTATGCTTAGCAACTCCACTATATAATAAGTGCTTCAAACAAGGAACATTTCCCGAGTGATGGAAGGTCCAGAACGTTATACTCATCCCCAAACCCGGTTCCAGCGACCCTACGAACCCATGAAGCTATCGGCCTATAAGCCTGCCTCCGGTATTAGCAAAGGTCCTGGACCGTATAGTTGCGACGAGGGTAGAACACCGGCCGGCGGGTTCAGTCGTAACCAGTTCGGTTTCGTGGCGGGTCGATCTACAACGGACGCGCTGGAGGCAGTGGTTAAATTACATCGCGCGTGCGGGGACTATTGTGCGACTGTTTCTTTGGACATCGCGGGTGCGTTTGATAACGCGTGGTGGCCCAGAATCGTTTAGGAACTGGAGAGGCGTGAATTCCCCCGAAATTGGATGCACCTCGTGAGGGGATATTTTCCGGCCGGATCGCGCGGGTGAGCCTGCTGGATGGCGACGTAACTCGAGAGGTCGCCCGGAAAGCGATAGACCTTAGCCTGAGCAGCTATTGCATTGGATTTTCCATTTGCCACTACATACTCGTCTGGTATAATTACAAGACATCGAAGAATTGCGAAAACTGTTTCCCGGGAGTTGCAAACTGTGCATATTAACACCCCTATTTATCTCATGCACCGAGTAACAATTTTCAAGGTGTAAATGTAAATTTTGGGACGCTATAATAACCTCTAGACGACGGTTTAACACTAAAGAGACAGAACTTTGATGCTAATGTGTCTTAGAGTGTTTTTAGCTCATAAAGACACAACAGAAAGCTATAGAAGTTAGCTTGAGCAGCTAGTGCACTGGATTTTCTATTTGCCACTGCATACGCGTCTGTTATACTTAGAAGACATAAAAGAATTGCTAAAACTGCTCCCCGGACGTTGTAAACTGTGCCTATTAACACCCCTAATTGTCTCATTCACCGGGTAACAATTTTAAGGTGTAAATATACATTTTGAAACGCAGTAATAACCTATAGACGACGTTTTAACACTGAAGACACAGAAGTTTGATCCTAATGTGACTTATATACTGTTTGTAGCACATATAGACACCACAGAAAGCAATAGTCGTTAGCCTGAGCAGCTACTGCATTGGATTTTCCATTTGCCACTACATACGCGTCTGGTAGAATTACAAGACAAGGAAGAATTGCTAAAACTGCTTCCCGGGAGCTATAAACTGTGCATATTAATACCCCTAATTGCCTCATGCACCGAGTAACAGTTTTCAAAGTGTAAATATAAATTTTGGAACGCAATAATAACCTCTAGACCACGTTTTCACACTAAAGAGACAGAATTTTGATGCTAATGTGTCTTAGAGAGTGTTTTTAGATCATAAGGACCCCACAAAGAGCGATAGACGTTAGCCTGAGCAGCTTCTTTATTGGATTTTCCATTTGTCATTACATACGCGTCTGGTATAATTAGAAGACATCGAAGAATTGCTAAGACTGCTTCCCCGGGGTAGTATATTGTGCATATCGACACCCCTAATTGCCTCATGGACCGAGTAACAATTTTCAAGGTGTAAATATAAATTTTGGAACGCAATAATAACCTCTAGATGACGTTCCAACACTAAAGAGAAAGAATTTTGATGCTAATTTGTCTTAGAGAGTGTTTTTAGCTCACAAGGACACCACAGAAAGCGATAGACGTTAGCCTGTACAGCTACTGCATGGGATTGTCCTTTTGCCACTACATACGCGCCTGGTATAATGACAAAACATTGAAGAATTGCTAAAATTTCTTCCCGGGAGTTCCACACTGTGCATATTAACAACCCTAATTGCCTCATGCACCGAGTAACAATTTTCAAGGTGTAAATATAAATTTTGGAATGCAATAATAACCTCAAGACGACGTTTTAACACAAAAGAGACAGTACTTTGATGCTAATGTGTTTTAGAGAGTATTTTTAGCTTATATAGATACCACAGAAAGCGATGGACGTTAGCCTGAGAAGCTACTGCTATGAATTTTGCATTTGCCACTTTCCTAGTTTCGTTATCACCGATTATGATTAGTTTTGACAGTTTCTGTCACAACCATTTTCCCTTTTTGGTTGTTCATCCTCTTTCTTTGGGTACTCATACCAGTTGTCGGATCCACACAATGCGCCGATCTCGTGACGCGCAACGTGCCCTCTTCAGGTAACCCTTGGGTGGGATTTTGGACTTCTATTTCTGTACCCCTGCCCTTCCCTGTGTTCTATTGGAACGGCTGGTCGGAAGTGTCCACAGGTGTAAGACTTATTTATACCCGATTTAGATACATGTTTTACCCGATTTTGACACAAAAAATTTTCGTATTTTCTACTGGCGTATCCAGTTTTTCTTCTTCCTCTTCTCTCTTCCCAACTTTGCACCCTATCTGGTGGCCAGGTTGCGTAATCCCTTTGGGGGTGCACTCTATCGTTTCGAGTGTTTTTTTTCTCGTTGCGTTTTCGTTTTTTGTCTGAGCGATCGCGGGGCAGTAGCAAAATATCCCGTTGGTTTTTAAGAGACTTAGAGGAACTCTCTTTCAAGTAAGGCGAGTGTCAGCTCATTTTGGCAGCTTACAACAATATAATTAACCATTTAAGCCTTTAGAACAGCCTGTCTGTACTTTAAACCCGTCTTTAGCTATTTAATTTTTTATCGCATATGTTAGCAATATTGAATTCGAACACCCTGTAGCGTAGAGTTGGCAACCTTTTGGGCCACCCTTGAACGCCGATCCTTGCAGGTGGCTGTCTGGGCTTAGTTCCGCAACGCTAGTTTTAGCCTAGTTAAGAATTCCGCCTGTTAGAGCAAATGAGAGGGCTTCTAGTCTTCTCTATCGCTCCAACATTATTTTGTTTTACCCGGCGAGCGTTTCGCCTTGCGATTGGCTATTTGGTGTGGCCTGATGACGCTTCCTTTTTGGAGCGCGTTTTTCTAACGGTCGATATTCAGGCAGTCGATTCCAGGCCGTTGATCTGAGCGGTGGATAGTGTGTTGCCGCGCGAGCGTCCTCTTGCGTTTTTGCGTGGGGGCGCTTGCTTTTAAAAAGGTGCTGTTGCCGCAAAGGGTGCTTGAGTGCCGTGTTTTTCCTGCAGTCTGTCACGAGAGAGTCGTTGTGACACGAGGAGCGTTAAGTGGTGTCGTGATTTTTTACCGTTGGTGCGTGGGTGCTTGCGTACCTTGATGGCCGATAGTTCTGTTTCATTTACGTAGGGCCGAGGTTGGGCCATTCCTCCCGAGAAAGGGGATCAAACTCGCAAAACTTCCGAATTCATTGGCCTCGCCGTCGTTTTGTCCCGTAAGGGGACATGATCCAGCCGTCGCCCCCCCTCCCTGGGCGGATTCTCGCAAGTATAGCACTGCCTCCCACGCTCCCGTTCCTGCGCCGAGACTATATACCATATTAAGGTAGCATGTGTACCTGTAGCTTTAACTAATTACCTGTTATTTATATGACCTAAATTTGCATACTGTGTTCGCTAATCTAATGTATTTTGGCCGCAATTATTCGTGGCTAATCACCTGTTATTTATATGACCTAAATTTGCATACTGTGCTCGCTAATATAATGTATTTTGGCCGCAATTAATCGTAACTAATTACCTGCTATTTATATGGCTAAATTTGCTTACTGTGCTCACTAATCTAATGTATTTTGGCCGCAATCATTCATAACCTGCTATATATATGACGTAAATTTGCATACTGTGGTCGCTAAGCTAATGTATTCTGACTGCAATCTTTCGTAATCAATCACCTGTCACTTATATGACCTAAATTTGAGCGCTTTGACTGCTACTTCAATGTGTTTTGGCCGTAATCATTTATAATTCATCTCCCGTGATTTCTGTGGTCTAAATTTGGACACTGTGGTCGCGAATTTAACGTATTTTGATCATTGGCACTCTCGATCAATCATCTGTTACTTGCATGACCTAATTTGAATATTGTTCTTGGGTCGCCAATGGTGTGGCCGCCGCCGTTGTTAATAATTTAAAGCTCACGTAACCGGCCGACCAAGGCCCGTCGGATTATTCGAGGTTATGTCGGCCGCTCACGGCCGGTTGTATATTCGACATATATTATGTATGTATTGTACTAGAGATAAATAGCGGCTCTCGAGCTGGGGCCCTATATTTAGGTGTAGTTTATTCTTGGTAGTCTTGTAAAATCGCCCATTTATTTACGTCAGACTAATATACGAATATTTGAACATAGGCCTTATGATTGCGGCGAATCTGTGCTTGCTCTTTTCAGGTTAAGCTCTCTGTGTAACGATTGATGTACGGCGAATCCTAAGCGTTGGAGCGACACAGGTAGGTTTGACGACACCTGTCGCAGTGACGACGAGGATTGTGGGGCCGAGATCCAGATTTCCCGAATGAGTTATTCAAGTATTTTTCCCGGAATAGTTATTCGAGTATTATAGTTATTCGACTATCTTCCCGACATAGTACCGTGAGTACTTCTCGTCCCGTCTAACCGTCCAGGTCCGGTTGAACGTTTATACCCCGAGACAGATTTGGTGGCGCCCTATTTAATTTTATTGTTATTTGCCGCTCCTCTGGCCGTTGCCCTTTGATAATCTCGTGAAGAACTCTCCATTGCTCCACTGACGCTTAGCCGGCATCATCTTGTGCGGCGTGGGCAGATGCCTAGGTGAATCTTTGTACCGATTTTGTCGTACGTTTTCCGCGCCGGCCGTTTAGTTGTTGTATGAGCCGGTGCGATGTCGTAAAACCCGTTTAAGACCGTAACAACCCCTAATTGTCTCATTCACTGAGTAACAATTTTAAGGTGTAAATATAAATGTTGGAACGCAGTAATAACCTCTAGACGACGTTTTAACATTAAAGACACAGAAGTTGGATCCTAATGTGACTTATATACTATTTTTAGCACATAAAGACACCACAGAAAACAATAGTCAGCCGGGGCAGCTACTGAATTGGATTTTTCATTTGCCACTACATACGCGTCTGGTATAATTACAAGACAAGGAAGAATTGCTAAAACTGTGCATGTCGACACCCCTAATTGCCTCATGCACCGAGTAACAATTTTCAAGATGTAAATATAAATTTTGGAATGCAATAATAACCTCTAGACGACGTTCCAACACTAAAGAGAGAATTTTGATGCTAATGTGTCTTAGAGAGTGTTTTTAGCTTTTAAAGATACCACAGAAAGCGATGGACGTTACCCTTAGTAGTTACTGCTTTGGATTTTGCATTTGCTACTATATGCGCGTCTAGTATAATTGCAAGACATCGAATAATTGCTAAAACTGCTTCCCGGAAGTTCCACACTGTGCATATTAACAACTCTAATTGCCTCATGCACCGAGTAAAACTTTTCAAGATATAAATATAAATTTTGGTACGCTATAATAACTTTTAGACGACGTCGACGTTTTAGCACTAAAGAGACAGAAGTTTGATCCTAATGTGCCTTAGGATCTGTTTGTAGCACATGAAGACACCACAGAAAGCGATGGTTCTAGGTAAATTGCTCGAAAGTCAATTGCTCGAATGTGACTTTGCTCGAATTGCAAGTTTTTCGAACAGCAATTTCTCGATTATCTGTTGCTCGAAAAAAATAAAATTTTGAAATAGCCTTAACTCGAATCAGTTAATATCGAGTATTAAAAAATACACAAATTACAAATTATAACCTTTATTAATAAAAAATAGGTATAGGTATGTATTACATTCCCATGATAATTAATTTCGTGTCTTAAGAAAAACCTATTTAACATTATTTCTAATAAGAACAAACCCATTATCCTGATTATGAATACTCGTAATTACATTCCAATACTAATCACTTTCATGTTACAAGAACATAATACTGTCTTTGACCACGTACTACAAAAGATTTTGAAGATTTTAGTATTGAAGCATTATTTAAGACTACATAAATTCGAGCAAAACATTTTCGAGAAATTGCGGTTCGAGGAACTTGTATTTCGAGAAAAGTTACATTCGAGCAATTTGATTTTCGAGCACTTGATTTCAAGCAATTGATTTCGAGCAATTGCATTCGAGGAATTTGCCGGAGACGGAAAGCGATAGAAGTTAGCCTGAGCAGATTCTCCTTTGGATTTTCCAGTTTCCATTACATACGCGTCTCGTATAATTACACGACATCGAATAATTGCTAAAATTGTTTCCCGGGAGTTGTAAACTGTGCATATTAACACCCCTAATTGCCTTATGCAGCGAGTAACAATTTTCAAGGTGCAAATATAAATTTTGGAACGGAATAATAACATCTAGACGACGTTTTAACACTAAAGACACAATACTTTGATGCTAGTGTGTGTCTTAGAGAGTGATTTTAGCTTATAAACATACCACAGAAAGCGATAGACGTTAGCCTGAGCAGCTACTGCATTGGATTTTCTATTTGTCACTACATACGAGTCTGGTATAATTAGAAGACATCGAAGAATTGCTAAAACTGCTTCCCGAAGTTCCAAACTGTGCATATTAACACCTCTAATTGCCCGAGGAACAATTTTCAAGGTGTAAATATAAATTTTGGAACGCAATAATAACCACTAGACGACGCTTTAACACTAAAGAGATAGTAGTTTGATCCTCATGTGGCTTAGAATCTGTTTGTAGCACATAAATACACCACAGAAAGCGATAATCGTTAGCCTGAGCAATTTCTCCATTGGATTTTCTATTTGCCATTACGTAAGCGTCTGGTATAATTAGAAGACACCGAAGAATTGCTAAATCTCTCTTCCGGGAGTTTTAAACTGTGCATATTAACACCTCTAATTGCCTCATGCACCGAGCAACAATTTTTAAGGGGTAAATATACATTTTGGAACGCAATAATAACCTCTAGACGACGTTTTAACACTAAAGAGACAGTAGTTTGATCCTCATGTGGCTTAGAATCTGTTTGTAGCACATAAATACACCACAGAAAGAGATAATCGTTAGCCTGAGCAATTTCTCCATTGGATTTTCTATTTGCCATTACGTAAGCGTCTGGTATAATTAGAAGACACCGAAGAATTGCTAAATCTCTCTCCCGGGAGTTTTAACCTGTGCATATTAACACCTCTAATTGCCTCATGCATCGAGCAACAATTTTCAAGGTGTAACTATAAATTTTGGAACGCAATAATACCCTCTAGACGACGTTTTAACACTAAAGAGACAGTAGTTTGATCCTCATGTGGCTTAGAAGCTTTTTGTAGCACGTAAATACACCACAGAAAGCGATAAACGTTAGCCTGAGTAATTTCTCCATTGGATTTTCCATTTGCCATTACGTAAGCGTCTGGTATAATTAGAAGACATCGAAGAATTGCTAAAACTTTTTCCCGGGAGTTTTAAACTGTGCATATTAACACCTCTAATTGCCTCGTGCACCGAGTAACAATTTTCAAGGTGTAAATATTAATTTTCGGGTGTTATAAGAACCTCTAGACATTTTAACACTAGAAAACAATAGTTTGAGCCTAATGTGACTTAGATACTGTTTGTAGCACACAAAAACACCACAGGAAGCGATAGACGTTAGCCTGAGCGGTTGCTCCATTTGATTTTCTATTTGCCACTACATACGCGTCTGGTATAACTACAAGACATCGAAGAATTGCTAAAACTGTTTCCCCGGAGTTCTAAACTGTGCACATCAATACCCCTAATTGCCTCATGCACCGAGTAACAATTTTCAAGGTGTAAATATTAATTTTGGGACGCTATAAGAACCTCTAGACGACATTTTAACACTAAAGTGTGTTTTGAGCCTAATGTGACTTAGATACTGTTTGTAGCACACAAAGACACCACAGAAATCAATAGACGTTAGCCTGTACAGTTACTGCATTGGAATTTCCATTTGCCACTTTATACGCGGCTGGTATAATTACAAGACATCGAGGAATTGCTAGAATTGCTTTCCTTGAGTTCCAGACTGTGTATATTAACACCTCTAATTGCCTCATGCACCGAGTAAAACTTTTCAAGATGTAAATATACATTTTGGGACGTTATAATAACTTCATAACGACGTTTTAAAACTAAAGAGGCAGAAGTTTGATCCTAATGTGGCTTAGAATCTGTTTGTAGCACATAAAGACACCACAAGCCTGAGCAGCTTCTCCTTAGGATTTTCCAGTTTCCATAACATACGCGTCTGATATAATCACACAACATCGAAGAATTGCTAAAACTGCTTCCCGGGAGTTCAAACTGTGCATATTAACATATCTAATAGCCTCATGCACCGAGTAACAATGTTCAAGGTGTAAATATACATAATAATTTCTAAACGTCGTTTTAACACTAAAAAGACGTGTTTGATCCTAATGTGGCTTAGATACTGTTTTTAGCCCATTAACAGACTACAGAAAACCATAGACGTTAGCTTGAGTAACTGCTACATTGGATTTTCAGTTTGCTATTACATATGCGTCTGGTATAATCACAAGACATCGAAGAATTGCTAAAACTGCCTCCCGGGAGTTGTAAACGGTGCATATTAACACTCCCAATTGTCTCATGCACCGAATAACAATGTTGAAGGTGTAAATATAAATTTTCGGGCGCTATAATAACCTCTAGAAAACGTTTTAGCACTAAAAATATAGGAGTTTGATCTTAAAGATGCCGTTTGTAGCACTTAATGACACCACAGAAAACGATAGACGTTAGCCTGAGTAACTTCTCTATTGGATTTTCAATTTGCCCATTACATACGCGTCTGGTATATTTACAAAACATCAAAGAATTGCTAAAACTGCTTCCCGGGATTTGTAAACTGTGCATATTAACACCCCGCTCTAGATATCCGCTGGTCCGGTGGATTGTAAGGTAGACCAGCGGTGGGCAGATTGTTCGTCCATAGCCCTTATAAAGTCTCTCCCGCTCCATCCATTGGGTTTGTTGATGATCCAGGAGCGGCTGGCGGAGTCTTCGACCGCTCCTTCTAACCCCTTGCTGGTGGACCTTGTAGCCATTTCTTCGCGCCACCTCGAGACAGGGTTGCCTCCTGACCCTAATCTCTCTACTTGGCTTTTAAAGGCGAGGGCGTATCCCCTGGCAAATACGTTGGATATTGCTTGGTCGCCTTTAGCTTGTAGCGCCTGTAACCTCTTATGTAAGATGTGGGGGATGGTGGTGCGGAGTTGGGGAATACCAAGGCCTCCGTCTCTAATGCTGGCGTATAGATACTGGTCGCTAGTGTGGGTCGCAAGTTTTAGTGTTCGCTTTAGTGTTTTCTTGATTATGCGGTCGGCCTCGTTCAAGATTGCCCCACTGATGGGCGGGGCTGGAGGGAGTGGTATATCAAGTACTACTTCTTCGCGATTGTAAACTTTTGATCTGGCTTTAGGGGGGCCGACTGCAGATTTGTCAGCCATCTCAGCAGGTTGTAAATGGTGGGCTTGGCCGCTCCGTGTTGCTGAAGGAGTGCCCCAGGTAGCGAAAGGTAAATATGTCAGCGACTTGTTGAATTGGTTGTCCCGCTACCTTAAAGATCGATTGGGTCCTTGGGACACTTTTTTCTCTGATAACTGCCGAAGACACGGCGTGACACTTGCGTGGACTAAGGGCCATGCCTCGTGCTTCTATGAATTGGCTGACGTGGTCCAAGGAGTTGGCCATGTCCCTATCCCTGTCTTCAAGCAGCACCAGGTCATTCGCGTAAGCGATGGGCGCTACCCTGGCGTCGGTTCCCATGGTTCCGCCATAGGGGGTGTTATTTGCTTGAACCAGAAGTTCATCAATCACGATGTTGAATAACAATGGGGAGAGAGGGTCCCCTTGTTTCACCCCTTTCCTGAAGAAGATGTCGCTTGACTTTTGGCCGCCTACGGTGATGTTGGTGTGATCGGCCTTCATTATTTCCTCCAGGTATTTTATCAGGAATGGCGGCATCTCAAATCGTCGGAGGCCTCTCACGATCGATTTGTGCAAAACGCTGTCGAATGCCTTTTTGATATCTAAGGAGACTACATTGTATGCCTTTCCTTATAACCTCCTCGTTCGTATGTAGTGCTCGAGGAGGACGACATTCGCCAGCGTCCCGTCGGTTTCCGTGAAACTTCTTTGATGGAAGCTCATTTCTAGTGCCTTGGCCAGTATTTTATGAAACAATCTCTGGACAGCCGAGCCGATCGTTATAGGCCCGTTTCCCGGATCTCTTCTGTCGCTGTCCTTGGGGATTAAGATGGTTCGGCATCCGGCGAACGCAGAGGGAGTGAGCTGTCTGTACAGTAGTATGTTTTACAGAGCAGCTAGTCTCTCGCTTGGGCAATTCTTCGCGCTTGCGATGGTAATTCCATCGGGTCCAGATGATGAATTTCTCTAGCCGGCTTTCGCCGATGTAACCTCCTCGGTGGTTATTGCCCTCTGGATTGTCACCTTGTTGACGGATTGGAGCGGTGGCGTCGGTTCCTCGGGATCGGATGGTGAGATGGATTAGTATATCCCCCCATAGGTGTTAGTTACTTCATCTATGGTTGGATACACCTCCTCTGCATCCAGTGGTCTTCTTTCCAGAATCTTCTGCGCGAGGGCAGGCTGGTTCTTGATGTATAAGTCCTGGACTTTTTTGTACCGGGCAGCTCTTTTCTCGGCTTCGTTCCTGGGTGGTTGTGGGTGTCTTCCGCCCTTGGGTGTTCTTCGGGTTTTCCTTGGAAAGGCGCTCTCCAGCCATCCGGTAATCCCCTAATCTAGCTCCGCGCTTGACCCTGTGTGGCCTAGGTGGATTAGCCTTTCGGTGCTCTGGTCCATGGCGGGGAGGGCTTCCATCAGCTGCTGTTGGAACTCCCTCAGCTCGCCGTCTTTTCCCTGGGGTCTGGGTAGGTGACCCTGAGGCGGTGCTGGGTCAGGGGTCTTCTTGACGGTCTTCCCGGTGGTGGCGGTGGTACACGGCAAGTAGACCGAACTCAATTGACCGAATAGCAATAGACCGAAACGTCACTAGACCGAAGCAGCAATAGACCGAAACGTCACTAGACCGAAGCAGCAATAGACCGAAAATCACTCTGTCGAAAATATATTACGGTTACATTTATTAACATTAATAGCATCAACTTTTCTTCACACTTTATTCAAGCTTAGGACTGGCGTGTTTAGAAGTTTTTTTGTTTTTTATTTTATTTTAACTTTATTCTAGTAAATCAAACAATACTTAATTAAAATTATGCGCAATCCCACGTAAATAATCGACGATGTTTTCTTGAATATCGAAGTTACTGACAAGGCGCTTTATTCTGTCAGCACAATCCCGATACCTTTTCTGGCTTCTGGGTGGTTCTTCGCCACTTACATATTGCTCTATTTTGAGTTCGTTAAGACTCTGCTCTAGCTGCAGTGCTTCTATAAATTTCCAAATATTTGGATGGTTTGAAGAAGCTTGCTGGTCAAAGCCTCGATGCCATCCTTCCACGGTATTGTTGGTTTTAGGTAAATCTTCATTCACACCATCAAAACAATTCCACATAACATGAGGAAAACGCGGCGGGCGACGGTGACGTCGTTGAGGGCGTCCTATCCACGTATCCTCAAAGTAGTCTAGCACACCTTGAGCTTCTTGTGGAATAACATTTTCTTCGCACAACTGTTCAAAGATATCTACTACATTTGCTGCAGGCACGAATGCCAGAGCAGGCAACAATCGCATTGTTAGGGCAAATTCAGGTTCTGCTTCATATCGACGCTGAAGTCCTTCTGACTGGATGTGACGGAAACAACATTGAGAAAAATGGAAAAAGCATCCCCGTTGCCTGGTTTGCGGAAATGCTGCAGACACTGCATTCATCATCATCATCCCTAATTCAAAGTCCATAAGTATGCTTATTGGTGAAACTGTCGGTTCAACGTCTTTCAAACTTGTAAGCAATCGAGTGTAGGTTTCTTCGGTTTTATCTGGCAGTAGTGCATATACTAATGGTATAGCATTGTTATATTGCAACCCATGGATTGTATATAATTGGCAAAATAGATGTGGCACAGTTTTAAACGTGCCATCTACGTACCAATGTATGGACTGAGCTAATAGCCGCAAGTTCCTTCTTGTGGAAAAAATTATTATTCGATCGTCAGCGGGTCCAGAATCAAGTAATAGAAAATCTGCTCCATTTTTAGTAATTTTGTAATTATCTGGGATTACAAGTTCTCTTCGATGACCAGGTATAGCTGGAGCAGCATCATGCTTAGTTCGAATGTTTCGTATAGTTCTTTTCATGTTGTCCACTTTTGGCAGTTTTGCTGACGCTGCCTGTGATAATCCTAAAGATGCTTGCGATACTATGAAGTGTGGAGCGTCCTGGGTACGTCTTGCACCTTCTCTAACATTTTGCATTACTTGAGCTGCCTCTATTTCTGCAGCATCAGCTGCATGGTTATGTTGGCCATTTTTTGTGTAATATCGTTGTCCACTGATACAACACGAACACTACACTTGAATTTTTTATGACGTTCACACCTCCAGTATATCTTCGTATCAATTTGTTTGTCTTTGATGTACAAATGACCATCTAATAACAATTTGCGATGGCCCTTTACACTCTCTATGTACTGCAACACCATTTTCAATATTAACTTTCTACAACACTCCTTAGCAAGCTGTAGACTTGGAATAAATCGAAAAATAAGAAAAATTGCATTTATACCATGGAAAATCCTTAGCGCACAATGCAATTAAGTAAGGTATGTGCCTTACAAGCTATTAGTGTGCTTAATATTCTTATCTATCTTTGTGAGGATTTTTTGACAATAGGATTTAACCAACTTTAACATTCCTATCTCATCGATAGGGCCTTTGTTATATATCATTTATACCTTCAATTTAAAAACATCTCTAAGATTTTGTGATTACCATTTTTATGCAGATGACACACAACTATTAATCAAATTTAATCCCGATAAAGTAGATGATGTCAATGCTAAAGTTAATTTTGATCTTAAAAATCTTATAGAATATTCGGAAAAACATAATCTTCAAATTAATGCTGCAACGGTACCAGCCCTCTGCTAATTAGGGCTAATGAATTTAATGAATTTCCTTCGGGTAGTTTGTCAGTCGGAGAAATAATTTCGTCCACTCAGATATACACTTGAATACTAGCAAGCAAACACTAGGAGAATGTTAAACAGTTTAATTATAATGTTAAATATGTACAAACATAGGTTTTGTTCTTAAGAAATCAAACAAAATGTATTTAACAATAAATTTTCAATAATTGCGCTGGTTGCTCGGTTGTTCGTTCCTTACGCCTCGGCAACCCGTACTGCGTCCATGTAACGAAGGTCCGGTGAGCCGCCCTCTGGGGAAATTGGCGGAACGCCACTGGTCGGGAATGCCGGTTCGGATTTGGTTTCAATGCTGCCAACCACTACGTTCGAAACTCGGTCAGGAATGTCAAAATACACGTGCAACTGTGAACAGAAGTTTTTAGCGGTTATATCAGGATTAAATACTTACAACGCCGGGATAGAGCGGCGTTTGGCAAGTGCCCGGTGGCATGGGTGTTGTGCTAGTTCGTGATGCGGCAGGATGGGAAGTTGACGACGTTTATCCACCTGGAGCTCGGCTTCGTGTCTTCAGCGAACGTGGAGACAACGTCGTCACGGCAGTCGCCCTCCGGAGATGCGGTGGGATCTGGTTTGTACGGTGAGTAAAACCTGTAGTCAAACAGAAATTAAACGTGATCTTATCGGGACTTGCAGAAGGTCGGCTACATGAAATCTAATATATCCGGACTGAACAAATGTTATACAGGTTTGTAGAATTATTGTTACTTAATTGACATATGAAACGGCTTGGTGGTTACCCCTTCGTCTCGAATATGCCTTGCAGGGAAGTTTGATATAGTTATTGGCCAACGTCCTCCAGGAGAATTTTGAATATAATTTTTATACCGGATTTTCAACAGGGTTTAGCAATTTATTTATTATTACGAAGTCGGCATATGAAACGGCTTGGTTGTTAACCCGTCGTCTCGAATACGCCTTGCAGGGAAATTTGTATTATAAATATTAATACCGGGTGCTAACAGGGATTAGTGATTTAATTATTACGAGATCGACATATGAAACGGTTTGGCGGTGAACCCTTCGTCTCGAATATGTCAGGTATGTAATTTAGATATGATTAAAACGTTAAGGCCTCGGGTTCGGTTGTAACAACGGGAACTGTTACTGGAAATCGGGATCTGGAGTTTCGGCAGGAATAATAATTCTCTAAACGGTCGGACAAGGAGCAGGATTGGGGAGGATTTGGGGCTGGAAGGATACTGGAATGTATGCGGATGAATGTATGAATGAAGTCTCAATGAAGTCTGCCCCTTGGAACGGACGAGAAGCGGCTTTTATAGCTTTTTCTTCGGGCTTCGTGCATCAGACAATCACCTCGGCCATTCCAAGTGGGGGATACGTGGAGCAGGGATTTCTTGATGACGTAGCCGGCCGCGCGTGCGAAAAATTCAAATTTGTGACGTAGAAATCGCTAGGCTGGAACGCGCGAATTGATTTCAATTCAGAAAAACGCGTTTCTACTGGGCGAATCGTTACACATGATCCTCCTCTCGGGAAAAAGGAAGGACCACCGGCGGAGAAGACATCGTGAAGATACCTGGAGATCTCGACACAGAAAGCATTCATGTCTTTCAGTATACATTCTGGGAATATTTAGGGATGTGAAAGTATTCAGGTTTCAGGGCAATTCACTTTCACACAACTCTTCAACTGGGGAGATATTGCATAGGCCGCGGAGACCGGCGTACAATATCCAGGAAACAGGTGCACGGGATTAAACCTACAGGCACTGGTACAGAAAAAAAAACGACTTCTTTTCCACATCTTCTCCTTCAAGCTTCGGAGTACCTACAAACTTTTACTGTTGGCCGGGTTTACGGGGGTAAAAGTACGCTTTAGAAGGAGAGAAAAAAAACGTCAGTATCATCAATCACACTTTAAAATCAATCGCATTTTAAAATCGATCGCTCTGTTACAGGTGCACTCAACTGGAATAGTCCCTAACGCTTATCTGGATTAAGCGAAGAGCCTCATACTCATGGAGCGGATACACAGTTGCATTCACTCTGGAATCGCATTGTCACAAATGCATTCATCTGGAACACACTCTAACGCTTATCTGGATTAAGCGAAGAGTTTCAAACTCACGAAGTGGACACAGTTGCGGTATCAACGTAATCACACTAGCAGGGTTCTCTGGAGCGAATTCATCTCTGAATAAATGCATCGGTCGCGGTATCGACCTACATTCACACTAGGAGATTCTAAGTCTGCGAAAGGATCCAGGTTGCAGGATAACCTTTTTTCACACAACAATCTCACTAGAGGAAATTGCAGAGGCTGCGGGAACCAGCGTACACTTTCCAGAAAACGGCATACTGGACTCAGGATTCTGGCACCGAAAACGCATTTTCACCTCCAAGCTTCGACTTATAGTCTACCATCTCCTGTCATCACCCGGGTTCACGGTGACAGAAGCACGCTTCAAAAGGATGATCTTTCAGGGTAAGCATTCATGCTAACTATGGCGGCATTCACACAAACTTACATATCTCACTTTTTCAGATTCACCAGGCACTTATATGCGGATACCAGCGGCTCTGGGATTGAAAAATGTCGGATACAACGGCGGAACTGGCACACGAAGACTTCCACTCGCGGACATCTGGATTGTCCTGTCTTCGGCCATCTTTTGGCATTCCGACCATCTTCTTCATCTGGGATTCGCTCGGGTGCCTCGGGAACGCTCGGCCCGTGTCAGCTGATGAGGCTGACCCCTGAGGGTGCAGGAGGATTTACGGACTAGACTGGATTTCGGAAAGATCTTATCTGGGCACAGGAGAGGACTTGGACAGGGATCTAGGAATTCTATACTGGACATCACTGGTTCTGGCTGGTTCTGGGTTCCGGAAGATTTCGCTGGACGGCTATACTGTAACAGGTTTTGTAAATTTTTCATATTACAAAATTTTAAACAAATATTTTTCAGGTCTCGGGTGCCAAATTCTAGTTCAGGAGCTTCCGGCGGGTGCTTGCTAATTTCTATGTATATCTGAGCTCAGGTCCCTGCTCGGGCGCCATTTGCAACGGTACCAGCCCTCTGCTAATTAGGGCTAATGAATTTAATGAATTTCCTTCGGGTAGTTTGTCAGTCGGAGAAATAATTTCGTCCACTCAGATATACACTTGAATACTAGCAAGCAAACACTAGGAGAATGTTAAACAGTTTAATTATAATGTTAAATATGTACAAACATAGGTTTTGTTCTTAAGAAATCAAACAAAATGTATTTAACAATAAATTTTCAATAATTGCGCTGGTTGCTCGGTTGTTCGTTCCTTACGCCTCGGCAACCCGTACTGCGTCCATGTAACGAAGGTCCGGTGAGCCGCCCTCTGGGGAAATTGGCGGAACGCCACTGGTCGGGAATGCCGGTTCGGATTTGGTTTCAATGCTGCCAACCACTACGTTCGAAACTCGGTCAGGAATGTCAAAATACACGTGCAACTGTGAACAGAAGTTTTTAGCGGTTATATCAGGATTAAATACTTACAACGCCGGGATAGAGCGGCGTTTGGCAAGTGCCCGGTGGCATGGGTGTTGTGCTAGTTCGTGATGCGGCAGGATGGGAAGTTGACGACGTTTATCCACCTGGAGCTCGGCTTCGTGTCTTCAGCGAACGTGGAGACAACGTCGTCACGGCAGTCGCCCTCCGGAGATGCGGTGGGATCTGGTTTGTACGGTGAGTAAAACCTGTAGTCAAACAGAAATTAAACGTGATCTTATCGGGACTTGCAGAAGGTCGGCTACATGAAATCTAATATATCCGGACTGAACAAATGTTATACAGGTTTGTAGAATTATTGTTACTTAATTGACATATGAAACGGCTTGGTGGTTACCCCTTCGTCTCGAATATGCCTTGCAGGGAAGTTTGATATAGTTATTGGCCAACGTCCTCCAGGAGAATTTTGAATATAATTTTTATACCGGATTTTCAACAGGGTTTAGCAATTTATTTATTATTACGAAGTCGGCATATGAAACGGCTTGGTTGTTAACCCGTCGTCTCGAATACGCCTTGCAGGGAAATTTGTATTATAAATATTAATACCGGGTGCTAACAGGGATTAGTGATTTAATTATTACGAGATCGACATATGAAACGGTTTGGCGGTGAACCCTTCGTCTCGAATATGTCAGGTATGTAATTTAGATATGATTAAAACGTTAAGGCCTCGGGTTCGGTTGTAACAACGGGAACTGTTACTGGAAATCGGGATCTGGAGTTTCGGCAGGAATAATAATTCTCTAAACGGTCGGACAAGGAGCAGGATTGGGGAGGATTTGGGGCTGGAAGGATACTGGAATGTATGCGGATGAATGTATGAATGAAGTCTCAATGAAGTCTGCCCCTTGGAACGGACGAGAAGCGGCTTTTATAGCTTTTTCTTCGGGCTTCGTGCATCAGACAATCACCTCGGCCATTCCAAGTGGGGGATACGTGGAGCAGGGATTTCTTGATGGCGTAGCCGGCCGCGCGTGCGAAAAATTCAAATTTGTGACGTAGAAATCGCTAGGCTGGAACGCGCGAATTGATTTCAATTCAGAAAAACGCGTTTCTACTGGGCGAATCGTTACAATGCAAGTAAATGTTATGTGATGTTATTTGGGAGGGCAAAAACTAGAGATGCCAAAGTTAATAACATATCTATTAAAATAAGGGATATGTCATTGTAAATTAAAGATTCTTGTAAAAATCTAGGACTTATCATCGATAACAAATTAAGATTTAAGGAACATATTTCTAGCAAATTACAAAAATCATATTTAAATTTAAAAATTATCTTTCAGAACCGATTTTCCTTGAATAAAAAAATAAAATGATTGAAAAAAAAGGTACTCTTATTTTTTAAAATACACAAAAATGTTAATTGGAAGTATTTGTTATATCATATCTCTTAATAGTTATTTAACAAACAAGTATGTTAATGAGAGCGATTAATAATCGAGACATTTTAATGCGCGACAATATTTTTCCGTTGATCGTATATTATTTGAAGAGAATCTAATTTTATTCCATGAAAAGAATTTGACACTTAAAAGTCGTGACATTAATGGTACCGGGTGACCATAAATGGTTGTGATTTTTTTCTTAGGTTGGCACTGTTTATGTTCGTGACATTGTAAGTCATGTCAAATATGAGGTTAGCAGATTAGGTTTTGAGTCAGTTTGTGTCAAAACTGACGCAAAACCTAACCTGTTAACCTCGAATTTGACATAGACTTACAGTTCCACCAACATAAACAGATTTTTAAAATCGTTTATTAATAAAAAATATTCATTAGTAAGGGTCATTAATAGACGATTCTCTATACATTAATGGACCCATAAATAAACGATCAACGAAAAAAATTATAATTGAAATTTGTTTGCACTGATTTTGAATCACGTAATATCCTGGTTGCTAAGTGAGGGAAACTCAGGTTTGACAATACACGTTTATCGTATCCGTTGATAAGTTAACTTTGAAGTATTTCATTTGGTAATACACAGCGTGGTAAGAAAAAAATAGGAGAAACCAGAAAAAAATGTTTTCGGAGCAAGTAACTGTGACTTTATGTTTGACACCTACTTTTAACCTCTTTAAATAACATTTTTGTCTATTTTGAAAAATAACGGTACTTTATTCTTGAACCATTTTCATTTCATTTTTGAACCTCCCCTGTATACGAATATATTTACATTTTGGCAAGTGCATTTTTAGTTTGAGAAGATGTAGAACTTGTATCAGGAATAAAACACTCTGATAAATGGATGATAAAAAAAATCCATGTGTTACAAATTTATGAGGGACAGTATATGTTATATTATACAGATTGGTGGTGGATAGTGTGAATATAGGCAGTCCATTGAGTTAGAATACAGTTTATGGGCTTTGTATGCGTTAGACAGAAGTAGACATATATGATTTAAAATCTAGTATCCTAGAATTCGGTGTTTTCTAAAAACAAAACCTTTTGATTCTGCGAATACTAGATGTTAATCGCATATAGGTCTGTTTATGCCTAACGCATACAAAGTCCATAAACTGTATTCACAAACATTTGATTACTTATGTTCACATTTTCCGCCACCAATCTGTATATTATGATATATAACACTGGAATGGGAAAAACATCTCTTACTCATGATACCACATACAACTATGGATTTCATCTACAAAAATACAATTTTAAAACTTTTTTTGAATAACTGACTACCCACTGCATTTGTATCGAAAAGGTGCCAGAAGAACGTCAAATTACTTTTATCTATTTTTATAAATAAGCGAGATATTGTCAAAAAACGAAAAATCGAAAAATTAAAGTTTTGTTTATAACTCGAAAACAAAAGACGGTAGCCCATTTTGGTTTTAACCATTAAGCTTTTCTGGAAAAAAGAGTTCGAGGAAGGGAATCAATTTTTCCATATCTCCTATAGTTATCGAGATTCCCTATGAAAACATAGAAATTGCCTTAACCTGAAGACTGCGACAGAGACCAAGCTTATTCACGAAAATAGATTTGAGCTCCCTTAGCAAAAGAAAAGATAATTAGGTATTGTAGGTATCCGAATGTTAAGAATTTGCGAAGTCTTGTAATGTGTATTCTGAATTTCCACCCATTGAGTTTTCCGTCGAAATTTTAATGCCTCTAATGTTCTCTCGCGAAAGGCAAGTTGGGTTGAAATGACAGAATTGGTTAAATTGCTAGTTAGCTTTATACAGATTGGTGGCGGAAAATGTGAACAAAGGTAATCAAATGAGTTGGAATACAGCTTATGAGCTTTGTATGCATTAGACAGAAATACTTATATGCGATTAACATCTAGTATCCCCAGAATGGAGGTGTTTCGTTTTCAGAAAACACTAAATCCTAGGATACTAGATTTTAAATCATATGTCTATTTCCGTCTAACGCATACGAAGCCCATAAACTGTATTCCAAGGTTACAGGTTAAGGCAATTTCGATGTTTTCATAGGGAATCTTGATAACTATAGGAGATACGAAAAAATGGGGTGGCGGAAAAAAGTGCCTGGAAAACAGAGCCGATGGAAAAAAGTGCCGCGGAAAAAAGTTCCGCGGAAAAAAGTGCCGACGGAAAAAAATGCAGCGGAAAAAAGTGTCGACGGGAAAAAATAATAATAAAGTAATAACCGGACGAAGAAGGTTTACAAAATTTTAAAAAACTGGAAGTTACCCTTTTATTTTTAAAAATCTCTGCATTGCGCAGTATTATGCAGTATTTGAACATGTATTGTGCTTATCTGTTCCCAAATCGACAGGAATGCAGATTTATAGATAATACGTAGAACTATTTCAATTTGAAGATTTTTATCTAAAGTGCATGTGGATTATGTCTACCAGCTTAAGTGCAATTACCGCCAACAAATCTTTTAAGGTAAGTAACAAAAGACGAAATATATTATAAAATAGAAAATTGTTATACAGTATGTCCACGGATTGGGTTACAATGGGGGAAAAAAGTTTATTTTTGACTTCTCAAAAAAAATCACTCTATAAAAAAACCCTGCTTGTTCTCAAACTATAAATGCACTTGTCAAAATTTAATTATCCCTTTCCGTACACGGGGGAAGTTCGAAAATATGAAAATGGCTCAAGAATAAAGTACCCTTATTTTCCAAAATATGCAATAATGTTATTTGGAAATATTTGTTATAACATTTCTATTAAAAATTATAATTGCTTTGAATTGCTATTGATGTTTGGATCGCGTATTATTAATTTTTTTAAGATACTCGTGTCTTTGTTGACAGAAACATGAGATTTTTAGCATCAATTTCGGGCCACACAAATTTCAGGTTAAGTGACCGAAACTCAACTTTGACGATACACTCTTATGGTATCCGTCAATAAATTAACTTTGAAGTATCGCGTTTAGTAATTCGCAGGGTAGTAGAAGAATAAGGAAAACCAGTGGAAATTGTTTTTTAGAGCAGGTGGCTGTGACCTTATATGTGACACCTACTATTAATTCTAAGCAACATTTCAAATAACATTCTTTATCTAATAGACTTGTCTGTCTGGGACGCTGTTTGAGTAAATGTTTCTATTGATGCTATTGTTAATAAATAAATGTAATTTTTCAAGATATTTAATGTGCACATTTACCGAATGTGTACTTTAACCATAACATATTTTCGACCAAGTGATTTTCGGTCTATTGCTGTTTCGGTCTAGTGACGTTTCGGTCTATTGCTTTTCGGTCAATTGAGTTCGGTCAACTGCCTTTCGGTCTATTGAGTTCGGTCTATTTACCTAGAACCGGTGCCGGTGGATCTGGCCTTCTTGGTGGTGGTGGTGGATCTGGCTCGTCTGGCGAGCTAGGAGGCTCGTCTGCCGACCCGGGTCCTGGATGTGGGTAGTGGGTTCTTGGCTCGCGGCGCCTAGGGGTTGTTGGCGTCGCCGCTTGCTCATGTTCCACAAGTGGATTTCCAGGTGGTCTTGGCTGCGGGTGGCGGCCTCTTGACTTCAGGTTCCTGGGTAGTGCTGGTGTCGTTGTTTTACTCTCTTCTGTAGGTGTGTTCTCCGGTGTTGGTAGGGGTCTGTAGTTCACGTCTCTCGCTTCTGATTTGCAACCGCGTATCTCGTTAGTTAGTAGCCGAGGAGAGCTGGATCGCGCTCGCGCTGTGGAAAGTGCCTTTCTTGGGGTTTTTATTTGGTTTGGTTTCTGGGGCCTCCCCTGGTGGGTGGGCTCCTGGTGGTGGGTGAGAGGACTGGACGGTGGAGGGGAGTGATAGAGTGTGGTGTTGTCTCTGTCGCCGGAATTGTTTGACGAGGAGGGGCGGTTCAAGGTAGAGGGGTCGGGATTAATAGTAGGGTTTGTGTCCTTCCTCAGTTCTCTTCGCGCCCTTTCCAGGTATGTCTTGTATTCCGGTTTTTCCCGCCTGTACCGGATTTGCTGGACAGTAAGTCCGGTTCCGGCCATTACTTGTTTATATCGCATGCCTTTGGGACATCTTGCCTCGCTTTCTGCGATTTGGGTCATCCTTGTGGTTCCAGGCACGGGCAATTTTCCCTCGTGCTTCTTCCGATGCTCTTCGGGGTGAGCTCGTCGTTCATGCTGCCTGACTCCGATAAATGTCGGGAATCGGCCACCGCAGAACGAGCACTTTGTGCAGTTGCGCTTGCTGCATTTCTTCATATGTCTGCTTAATGCATACTTGGCCTGATACGCCCGGTCGCACTTTTCGCATCTGAATGCGGGTGCTTTGGTCTTTGTGGTGCTTGGGGGCTGCGAGGGCCCAGAATTAATCTCGGACCTCTTTTTAGGTTGGGGTTTCCCAGGCCTCTTGATGCCAGAGCTGGGTTCTGGTTGTGACGCTTCTAAAGGTACCCATTCACTTAACAGGCTCCCGGCAGTCCATGGACTGACGACTAGGTCGTAAGGTAATGACCCGTTAGGGCCACACATTATTCAGTTCACCAGAGAGGCGAAATCTTGAGGCATCGGCCGGAGAGGGCGAGGCCTGCAGGCCACCTCATAGTTTACCATATACATTTAGTCATTCGAACGACAGTTTTGCGTGTTGTCGAAATTGTTTCGGTACTATAATAATATGGTTAATTTTAAAAAAAGGAAAACGTTGGCGTTGCTACTTTTAACGTTATTACAAAAGCGGAGGAAGCAACGAAAGCGATTTTGGGTGAAATATGGGCTTCTGGAAAGAGAAAAATTGTCTCACATGACACTACTAAAGAAGCTGCAAAGATCTCATACAGATGATTTAAAAAATTATCTTCGTATGGATGATGAGTCTTTTGAAGAGTTATTGAAACTTGTTAAACCTCACATATCTAAGAAAAATACTAGAATGAGAAGGGCAATTACTGCTAAAGAAAGATTAATTGAAACTCTACGTTTTCTTGCAACAGGGCGCAGTTTAGAGGATTTAAAGTTTTCAACATCAAACGTGCAAATTCATCTATGAAGTTTTGAAAAAGGAATATTTAAAGGTAAAACAAAGTAACTTTATTTCTGTTTCTACATGTGTAATATGTGTATATCTAATATTAAAAATAGATAGAATTTTATTTGTCTAAGTTTATTAATTGAGACAACTCCGTTACGACCTGGTTAGGAAAAACTTCTTGGCCATATGCAGATGGTGATGTAGACGATTCAGAATAATTGGCGTAAACATAGTTAACATTACATTCAGATTGATGTCTATATGGTTGTGGTGTCGGATATACGGGTTGGAAAACATATGGTTGATTTAAAACTTGCACTTGATTTTTGTCATAGCTACAACTAGGGAAATTTTCTTTTGTGGCAATTTTGTTCAAAACAATTTTAAAATCAATATTTAATGCATTTTGCATGGAATAGAATAGAATTTGGTTAATCAAGTTCTCAGCGTACATTTTCTGTTCTTCGTTTATTCGACGCAACTTGTGAGCAACATTGTCTCCTATTGTTTGACATTCATCTGGCTTATCATTTTCTGACAACGTGTTATAAATCTTCTCAATAATTTCTTGTTGTTCTGGTAAGCGTCTTTTTGAAGGACAATAACGTTTAGTCGAAACTGTTGATGTCCTTGAAGGAGTCCTGCTAGTACTAGCCGAAGTCTGTGGCTGAGGCGAAGTTATTGACATATTCGTATCTTCAAAGCCATCATGTTGAGCAGTTGCAGAATTGTCAACATCTTGAATTTCCTCACTCTAAAATATAATATTTATTTCAGTTTCCAAGTACATTCGAAGAATGGCAAAATATTGCGAGGAATTTTGAGAGTAGATGGAATTTTCCAAATTGTGGAGGATCTATTGATGGCAAACATATCAGAATAGTTAAACCTGCTAATAGTGGATCCTACTTTTATAACTATAAATATTATGACAGCATCGTCTTCATGGCAATTGTTAATGCTGATTATGAATTTATTTATGTCAGTGTCGGCTGCAACGGGAGAGTTTCTGATGGAGGTGTTTTAGAAGCTACAAGCTTTCATGATAAACTGATGCAAGGTAAAATGAATCTACCAAGTAATGAATCTACTAAAGAAAACATGAATTTTGTTTTTGTAGCAGACGATGCTTTTGCATTACATGAATACATACTTAAACCTTTTCCTCATAAACAGTTAACACCAGATGAGCGAATCTTCAACTATAGATTAAGTCGAGCTAGGCGTACAGTGAAAAATGCATTTGGGATACTAGCTAACCGATTTAGAATTTTCCACACAATTAACATGAAACCTAATAAAATCAATTACATTGTTCTTGCATGTTGTGCTCTACACAATTTTCTACGTCGGCATGCAACCAACTCGTATTTATCTAAAAATAATATGGATACTGAAGTTCTTGATACAGGGGAAATAATAATGGACGATTGGAGAAGAGAAAAAACGTTAGATAATTTACAACATGGTTATGGACGTAATCCATCAAAGACAGCTAAAGAAAATCGTGATATTTACAAACGATACTTTATGGATAAAGGAAAAGTATCGTGACAAGATAATTTTATATAATTTAATGGATATTTTCAAGAAAAACGTAGAAACTTGTGAAATAGTATTTTGTTTTCCTATCCTACTGATTAATACAATACACTAGAAATAATAAGAAAAAACTGTTGAGTTCCACTCTCTGTATATTAAATTTAATAAAAAGTGAAAAACTCCAGTTTTGTTATAAAATGTAGAAACCTTACTTGCCCATAACTCTCACTTTATTCAAAAACTTAATTTAAAAAATCGTAGGGGTAACAGTTCAATTGAGAAGTAGTATATATAACTAACATTCTTAATTCTTACCTGATCATCAGATATTTCTGCTTCCGTATAATGTTCGTCGTCGTCATTGGAAATTGGTTGTAATGATTCCTCTTGATCTGACGTAAACAATAGCAGTTTATAGTACCAAAGTGTCGGTTTATATACGTCATCAGAGCTCATTCCCGATTTCTTACTTTTATTGACTTTCTGAAGTTCCTTTCTAAACGAACTCCTCAGATTATTAATTTTATTTTTTACGGTATCTATTGTTGCGCTTGTATCAACATTTTTATAATATTGTAACAATACGGAATATGCCTTTTCTCGCAATTGCTTGTTTGCATATTGTTTAGATTTTATGAGCCACAAACAGGGATTATTTCTATATAAATCTATCAGCCCTGTTATGAAATCAGGCTTATTGCATGCCTTCTCACTCATATTGTTCAAAATTCAAACACAAAACTCACAAAACTCGCTGTGGCGTGCAGGTATATTTTAAGAAAAGTAGAAGTTCAGGCCTTCGGGTCCGTACTGAAGATAAATCACCACTCACATGCAGGTTTCGCTTGCCTGCAGGTTTCCACCTGTCGTCGGCCTGCATGTATGTGGTCATACTTGGCCTCAAGGCGAGTTACCTTGAAGCGACGACCCGAAGGCGGCCTGTAAGTGAATGGGTACCTTAAGGTCGGCGCCTCTTGAATGGCGGTAGCCATTGGTGGAGTGGTCCGTTGTTCAGCAGGAGTTGTCTCGGTCGGGGTTCCATCAGGTCCCGGGGCGGATGAACCCATATCCGTCTCTCGCCGAGGCTTGTCCATGTCGTTGCTACCAATATTTAGGGGGCATAGGGACTAACGGGCTGGTAACTCGCGTCCCGCCCAAGTGAAGAAAAAAATAGTGGCCATGGTAAGCCCTTGTGGTGGGGTGTCGGAGGTGAGAAGTAATGATTCTGGGTGGATTGTGGGAGTTTGGGAAAATAGGGTGCGATCCGTCTAATCTCTTTGCAAGATCACCTCGCCCAGGCCCGGCACGTGAGCCGTTACCCGCTTTCCGACCAAGCCCGACACGCCCCGATCCTCAAAGCCAATCCTTATCCCGAAGTTACGGATCCGATTTGCCGACTTCTCTTACCTACATTATTCTATCGACTAGAGGCTATTCACCTTGGAGACCTGCTGCGGATATGGGTACGAGCCGGCGCGACGCCTCCACTTGGCCCTCTCCCGGATTTTCAAGGTCCGAGGGGAAGATCCGGACACCGCCGCAACTGCGGTGCTCTTCGCGTTCCAAACCATATCTCTACATACGCGTCTGGTATATAATTATACCTCGTAATCAAGACATCGAGCAATTATTAACACCTCTAATTGCTTCATACACTGAGTAAACATTTTCAAGATGTATATATAAATTTTGGGAATCATCGTAAGCTATGGTATTTTTCTAATTTATGAATGCAACTATGTTTACACTTAAATGTCAAACTTGACATTTGATTTTTAAGTGAGTTATAGTTGCATTCATAAATTAGAAACAATTCCATGGCCATACTAGATGAGATTAATTTTTGATAATACTATAGTTTGGACGATGTCGAGCACATCGAAATATCACCCGAATCTCTGGAACGATCGATGCAAACCGCCATCAATTTGGGCAGTTTATAAAGTACAGACCGGGCGCATGTATTTCGAACGGGCGGGCGCGCCCCCCTGAAAAATGAAGTCTCATTTGAAGTACAGACCGGGCGCGCTGCTTGCAAATTTATCCCGAACGGGCGAGCGCACCCGCCGAAAAACGAAGTCTTTTATTTTAAGTACAGACCGGGCGCACTGCTTGAGCATTTATCTCAAAGGGGCGGGCGCTCGCGCCGAAAAAACGGTCTCCTATTTTTAGTACAGACCGGGCGCAATACTTGCGAATTTATCCCGAACGGGCGGGCGCGCCCGTTGAAAAACGAAATTTCTCATTTTAATTACAGACCGGGCGCACTGCTTGCGTATGTATTCCGAACGGGCGAAAGCATTCGCCGAAAAACAAAGTCTTTTCAAGTACAGTCCGGGCGCATTACTTGAGCATTTATCCTAAAGGGGCGGGCGCTCCCGCCGAAAAACGGTCTCCTATTTCTAGTACAGACCGGGCGCAATGCTTGCGCATGTATTTTGAACGGGCGGGCGCGTCCATCGAAAAACGAAGTCTCTCATTTCAAGTACAGACCGGGTGCACTGTTTGCGCACTTATCCCAAACGGGCGGGCGCGCCCGCCGAAAAACGAAGTCTTTCATTTTAAGTACACACCGGGTGCACTGCTTGCGCATTTATTCCGAACGGGCGGGCGCGCCTGCCGAAAAACGAAGTCTTCAAGTACAGACCGGGAGCACTGTTTGCGCGTGTATCCCGAACGGGCGGGGGCGCCCGCCGAAAAACGAAGTCTCATTTTAAGTACAGACAAGGCGCACTGCTTGCGCATGTATCCCGAACGGGCGGTCGCCCCGGCGAAAAACGAACGATTATAAAGAGGAACCGGGAAGGGGCATTGCCCAAGTATGCATTGCGGGCGAGTGGAGGCGAGAAAATACTTATCAGGAGAGTTGTTCGCGCATGTATCTCGAACTACCGAAAAAAACGGCGCCTTAAAAAACCGTACGTTTGGTGACTATTAAGAATTGTTAGATTTTTCCATTGAAAGGCGCCAGCGACCCGCAGGCGACGGATGACGTTCGATTTTTGGCGAACACGCCACCGCCGTAGTGGTCGGTGGACGCGCCATCGGGGTTTTTCGACAAGACGAATACCCAAGCTGAGGTCGGAGTCTTAACAGATCGCAGCGTGGCAACTGCTCTACCCAGTACAACACCCTGCCAGGTACGTAAGTCGTCTGCAGACAATTCCGAGTTCCTATATTGAACTTTAACATACCCATGGTTGACCGCTAGAGGCCGGACGGGCGTAGCGCGAGAGATCTCGCCGCCGTCCGGTCGCCTCGTGCGGCAATGGGGCCCGAGCGACGGCCGCCTATTAAAAGACGGTTTTTATGAGCCTTTCGACCCTCGGAACTCCTAGACGTATCGTTGCCTCATTCGCACCACCGCCCGCTCGAGCGTGTGCGTGAACAAAATGTCCGAACCTGCGGTTCCTCTCGTACTGAGCAGGATTACTATCGCAACGACGAGTTATTAGTAGGGTAAAACTAACCTGTCTCGCGACGGTCTAAACCCAGCTCACGTTCCTTATAGGCGGGTGAACAATCCGACGCTTGGCGAATTCTGCTTCGCAATGATAGGAAGAGCCGACATCGAAGGATCAAAAAGCGACGTCGCTCTGAACGCTTGGCCGCCACAAGCAAATTATCCCTGTAGTAACTTTTCTGACACCTCTTGCTGAAAACTCTTCAAGCCAAAAGGATCGATAACCCGTGCTTTCGCAGTCCCTATGCGTACTGAACACTGGGATCAAGCCAGCTTTTGCTTTTTTGCTCTACGCGAGGTTTCTGTCCTCGCTGAGCTGGCCTTAGGACACCTGCGTTATTCTTTGACATACGTACCGCTTCAGTCAAATTTCCCGCCGGGCAGTGTCCTTGAATCGGATCGCGCGAGAGCATGTGTCGGCGTCCGGCAGACGCGCGGCCGGCCCGAAGACCGTCCGCGCCGCCTCGCGCTTTTTCTGCGCACTTTTCTCGGGAACACCGTGACGACCGCCGCGTGGTTAGCGGACGGCGCACGCGTTCCGCCTCACTGAGTAAGTAAAGAAACTATAAAAATAGTAATATTTTACCGGCGACGGGTTGCCCCGTTTTCTACTTATGCTACACCTTTCATGTCTCCTTACAGTGCCACACTAGAGTCAAGCTCAACAGGATCTTCTTTTCCCGATAATTTTTCCAAGCCGTTCCCTTGGCAGTGGTTTCGCTAGATAGTAAGTAGGGACAGTGGGAATCTCGTTAATCCATTCTTGCTGGTCACTAATTAGATGAAGAGGCATTTGGCTATTACAAATATTTATTCAGTGAATTATAAATAGTATAAAATATATTTAGGGTTCGAGATGGTAGCTTCCCTTTAGCACAATAAATAAATCATCCAATACAAAATATATAATGAGCATGCAATATCATTACAGGGTCGGAGAGTTATGTTCCCCGGCCCTACCCTAATACAATACGCCTATACAACATAGTGTGTTTACAATGGCAGTGCGCATACAGCGGCCGCGGTCTTCGGATTCCGCTCCGTTCGCCCTATAGTTACGGCCTCCATAGTGTCTGTTTTGGTGGTGGTGGTCCTCTTGGCTGTTGTCCAGGTCGCTCACGTCAGACGGAGGTCATGTAGTTCCGGTGCATAGAACTGCTTCATTTGAGGCAGCTATGCACACAACTGGCTTTGATGGTGGTGGGAATTCGGAGCACCACTGCTCTCCCGAGGTTTGCCCTGGGCCAGATCCCTCAGGCTTTCAGGATTAGAGGTAGAAAGGCGAGCTGTCTCCCGGGCCAGGTCTTGGTGGCTGCCTCCCTGAACTGGACGTTGTCATAGACGAGCCTCTTCTGCTCCCAACTCTCTGCCAGGGATCGTAGGCTTTTCCAGGGGATTTGCACGTCGCAAATGACGAAGTGCTGTTGATAGAGGTGGATCGCCAAGTCCGGTTTGTAGAGTAGTCCGTCTGGGTGCCTAACCCTCGGCTCGACCTGCGTGGTCTACTGCTGGCGTCTGGCGTGGCGGGCGACTTTATTGACGATCTCATTGTGTCGACGAATCCGATCGTAGTGCGTCACCGGGCACCCTTGCAGGATGTGGGAGATGGATTCAACCCGCTGGCACTCGGCTCTGCATCTTCTGTCCTCTTGCGGTTGGTAGGGGAGGCCAGTGGTCGCCAGATTAGCCTTTATGAGCTGTACGGCTCTCACAAGGTCCCGGCCGGTCCACCCTCTTGGGACGTCACTGATTCATGAGCGACTGGATACGTAGTCGACGGCACCCTGGAGTTCATCGTTTATCCCTCTCGTGGCCACCTGCTCGCGCCAGAAGGTATCCGGGTTTTCTCCTCTGGGCGAGCTGCTGGATCTTCGTGACGAGTCTTTCGATGTATGGTGTCGCCATCTACGTCACCAAAGGTGTTCAGTGCATCCATCCTCCTGCCGAAGATGAACGGGACCTGGGCGCGTAACTGTGGAACTCCAAGGCTTCTATCACGGACCTTAGCGTGTATAAATTGACTGCCCGTGTGAGCTTTCAGACGCAGTATCTGCTTCACAGTTCTTCTGACGACACGGTCGCATTCTGTCAAAGTTTTGCCCGTAACGGACGGGACCTGGACTTCATGGTAGAGCCGTGGGATGACGCGTTGCTTCAACATGGTAAACTTCTGGTGTGGCTTCAGTGGAGATCGCTCAATGCACCTCACCCAAGATGTTAGATTGAATAGGTCGGTTTAGACACTCCGATACCGGAGAAATAGTGGCCCAGGTACCGGAAGGCGTAGACATCGTTTGCAGTTGGAATGTGTGCCCTATGAATGCTGAAGGAAGGTGCTGTCTTAGTTACGCTTTTATGGCTTATGGTTGCTGCGGACAGAGAGACACACTTCCTCGGGTTCAGCGTCATGCCTCTTCTGACTGCGGTGACCTTGACTTTGGGTGAGATGGTTTCTTTAGGTTGTTGGGTGTTAAGCCTCTGCACCAATTCGTCCAGAACCATGTTGAATAACAGGGGTGAAAGTGGATCTCCCTGTTTGACTCCCTGACGAACGTGTAAAGGTAGTGTACGTTCGCCGCCTACATGGATGGTAGTGTAGGCGTTCTTATAGGTCAACATCACGTACTCTACCAAGTGTTCGGATAGGCTCATCCGTTCCATCGCACGCTGTATGGCATGGTCCGAGACCGTGTTGAACGCCTTCTTGACATCTAGCGAGACCAGGTTAAATGTTTTCCCGCTGGCTCTCCGTGTCTTGATGTACGCGTCAAGGAGGGCGTTTGAGAGGCATCCATCTACGTCTCGGAAGCCGCGCTGGAGGCAATGGAGATCCACGGCATGGTTCAAGCGTTTGGCAATGATCCTGTGCAATAGGCGTTGCACGGATGAGCCAATTGTAATGGGCCGCCAGTTAGTAGGATTATCTCGGGGACCGTCCTTGGGGATAAGGACGGTCCTGCTCTTATTCCAGATGGTGGGGTGGTACCGCCTTTACAGTATGAAGATGAAGAGCGCCTCCAATCGGGGTATGTGGCATCTCTTCACAGCCGCGGCTGTGATTTCATCCGGGCCTGGTGCGGAATTGCTCCAGCCGACTATGGCTGCGGAAATGTCTTCCGCGGATATAGGCCGGTATGGGAAGGAGGTGGTGGTCTTTTCATCGAAGATGACTTTGTTAACCTTGGCTGAGTGTTGCTCTAGGAGGGGCCCGTACAGGTCTTCGACAGCCCGAGCAGTAGGATAGCTCTCGGTTTCGAGGAGCTTGTCGGCTAAGGCTTTGCGGTTTTTGCCAAACAAGTCCTGGGCCTTCTTATATTCTGCCACCCTTCTCTGCCTGGTGTTGCAGGCGGTGGTGGGAGTGCAGTTAGGGCTGATCTTGTGCGTTTGCCCGTTCTCCCTGATGCCGGGAACGCCGCGTCCTCGTCCACGGAGCGTTGAAGGCGGACGAGATGGACGAGGAACTGGTGAGGCTCCTCTTTCTGGATGGGCTGGACTTAATCCTCGACAGGTGGTACGTCTGGAGGTAGCACTGCTCTCTCTAGTAGCACTACACAAGGGGGCAGCACAACCCGTGGGGCGGCACTGTACCCGAAGGCGGCCCTACATTCGAAGACGCTTCACTGCGCGGTACACCAGCATCATCACTCACTGGACGATTGGTCCCGAGGGCAGCTCAGCGTGGACCAGATGTTGGGGTGGGTTCGACAGGCACTGGCACGGTTACTCTCGGCCTGGAGAGCGGTGGGGATAAAGTAGGCGAGGAGGGAGAGTGCAAAACCCTCTTCCTCTTGACGTCAGATGCACATTCGGGAGTGGTGATATCCACGCGACGGCGGGCGACTGGAGGTTCGAGGGAGAGACGGGTAGAGGATACTGGCATCTTCCCGCTCCTCTTAACTGCAGGTGAGGGCGTTGGGCTGGGGTCTCGGCTGGTGTTTGCCGGGGCGGAAGAAGTTGACGGGAGACGTGTTCTGTCCGCGGGGGTGACTGGTTTTCTCGACCTCTGCGAGGTCGGCCTGGAAGGTGCTGGACCATTGGATCCGGTGGAGCTGGATGGAGTTGCCTCTATTGGTGTGCGAGGGCCAGTACTAGGTGGAGATGATGGTTTTAGTGTTGGTTTGGATAGGAGCTTTAACGTTGTCTCCTTCATTCCACTCTTGGCCCTTTCTAGGTATTGTTTATATTCGGCTTTTCACGGCGATAGCGGTTCTGTTGAGCCGTTAAGCCGGTGGACCGTACCATTTCGGCATAAAAATGCCCCTCCCCCTTACAGCGGGTTTCAATCGAGGCGATTTTGGCCATAAGCTCAGTTTTCGATGTGAGGAGTCTATCTTCGAGTTCTCTTCGGTATAGCTCAGGATGAGCCCGACGCTTATGCTGACGCACGGCGGGAAACGACTCGAACATCATTCCGCAGAACTGGCACTTTCCCCTGTCGCGTTGTCCGCAGTCTTTGAGGTGCTTGGCCAAGGAAGACTTAAGCTTATACGCCCTCTCACAGTTGGGACACTCGAACTTGTTGGACGAGCTTGCGGCCGCCATTGCGGATGTTTGTAGGTCTCTTTCATTTGCGTCACTAATTAGATGAGGCATTTAGCTATTAATAATACTTTTATACATGGAAATACATTTCGGGTTCTTGATTAAGGCTGCCCGTCAGCAATAAAACATTACAATATAATATAATATAGAGTATGCAAGTAGCAATATAACATTAGGTAGCATCAGAGATGTTTGGAATTTCGTCCTCAAATGGTTGTGTCGCTCGGACGCGGCTTCCCCGTCGACGTCCTCCATGGTTACCTTCGCCGCCTCTCTCCTCCCGGCCTCTCTCGCCAGACTGCGGCCATAAAGTTTTTGTGCATCGTACTCCCCATTTAAGGCAGCTATGCACGGTGTTGGCTCTCACCGCTGGTGGAATGCAGAGGACCACAGCAGTTTGTAGATTTGCCCTTGGCCAAATCCCTCGGGCTCCCAGCATGAGGGGGAGAAAAGAAAGTTCCTTTCCGGGCCAGACGCGGGTGGCAGCCTTCCTAAACCGCACATTGTCGTATATCATCCTCTTCATGTCCCAACTTTCCGCCAGGGTCCTTGGGCCTTCCCAGCAGATTTGTATGTTGCATATCACGACCTGCTGTTGGGACACATGTATGGCGAGGTCCGGCTTATAGAGCTGTCCTTGTCAATGCCTTACCCGGGGTTCTACCTCTGTGGTCTACTTTGGCGTGGCGGGCGACTTTATGCACGATCTCGCCGTGGCGTTTGATGCGCTTATGGTGCGTAACCGGGCACCCCTGTAGGATGTGGGATAAGGATTCAATCCTGGGGCTCCCGGTTCTGCATCGTCTGGTTTCCTCTGGATGGTATGGAAGGCCCGTTGTCGCCAAATTGGCCGTGCGGAGCTGAACGGCCCTTACGTAGTCCCTTCCTGTCCACCCCTCGGAATGTGGTCAATCCACGCTCTGCTGGCCGCGTCGTCCCCAGCCTTTTGCAGACCTTTGCTCATGGCTCTGGTGGCGACTTCTTTGCGCCAAAAGGGATCGGGGTTTCCCCTCCGATCTAGTTCTTCAATTTTCGTCACCAGATCTTGCATATAGGGAGTGTCCACCAAGGCCTGAGTCGTCTCGTCACCGAAGGTGTTAAGTGGTTCTATTCTTCTAGAGAAAATATAAAGCACCTGGGCGCATAGTTGCGGAATCCCCAGGCCCCCGTCCTCGCGTGGATCATCTGTTTGCCGGTGTGCGAGCTAAGATGCAGTATCTTCTTAATTTATCTTCGAACATCTCTCTCGCACTCTGCCGACGTATTCGCCGTCAGGGATGGCACCTGAAGCCCATGATAGAGTTTGTTAATAACGTGGGATTTCAGCAGCACGAATTTTTGGCGAGTCTTTAGCGGGGCTCGCTCTACACATCTTACCCACGATGTTAGGTTATACAGCGTTGGTTTAGACACCCCCGTACCTGAATAATGGTGCCTTAGGTATCGAAAGGTGTCTATATTGGACACGGCTCTGATTCTACTCCCATAGATGCCAAAGGAAGATGTGCTCCTTACCACGCTTTTATGTTGGAAGCTAGCAGCGGATATGGAGACACACTTTCTTGGGTTTAGCGTCATGCCTCTCCCATCAAGGAACTGGCATGTAGTGTCAATCGCTGCTGATATGTCCGTGTCCCGATCCTCAATTAGTACCAGGTCGTCTGCAGATGCAACTGCCGCGACCTTTATTGTGGGTGAGACGGTGCCCCCATGTTGCTGTTGATTAAGCCTCACAACAAGCTCGTCTAGAACTGCATTAAATAGCAGGGGTGACAGAGTATCGCCCTGCTTGACTCCTCTTCTCACGCGTAGTGGTCTTGAACGCTCCGATCCCACGGAGATGACGGTGTGAGCATCTCTAAATGTTGACGTAACATACTCCGTCATGAATCTAGACACCCCCAGCTGGTTTAGCGCAGTTGTATGGCGTCGTGCGATACGGTGTCGAATGCCTTCTGGACGTCCAGCGACACTATATTGTACGTCTTGCCGCTGGCTCTTCTAGTTCTAATATACGCGTTCAGAAGGAGGGCGTTCGCAAGGCAACCGTCTAACTCCACGAATCTCCGTTGGAGGGCATGGATTTCCACAGCCCGAGACAGGCGCTTGGCTAGAATTCTATGCAGTAGCCGCTGCACAGAGGAGCCAATTGTGATGGGGCGCCAGTTAGAGGGATCATCCGTCTTCGATTTCTTCCACAGTGCTGGGTGGTACCGTTGGTAGAGGAGGACATTAAATGGGGACTCCAGTCGGCTAACTGGACACCTCTTGACGGAGGCTGTTGTTATGCCATCCGGTCTAGGCGCCCTTTTTTCTTCCTGGAGTTGGCAGGTGGTGGGGGCGGCTTGGGCCTGTCGGGTACGAGTCCTAGTTCTACCGGTAGCCTGGAACGTCGCGTCTATCCATTTAGCCAATGCTGCGTCCAGCTCGATCAGAGAGCGCGTTAGACCAACGGACATTAAGGTCTTGGTCTCCTCATCAGTGGTGCGGCGTAGTTTGACGAGGTGGGCAAGGAATATGTGTGGAGCTTCCCCTTGGTGGGGCTGGTCTTCCTCCCCGATAGTGTCGAGTCGGGGCGATGGGAGGGGTTGCAGCTCTCGCGGGCAGCGGCACATTGGCGGGCGGCACCGTTTGGATAGGCGGCGTCGCATCAGGCGGCACTTTTGCTCTTGCTGTAGCACCATCGGCTTGTTGCTGCGGATCCTCTCGACTCACATCTTCGGCGATGGTCCGGTTCGGGTCTGGTGTCGGGTTGGGTATATTATCACCAGACACGGCCAGCCTTTGCCTGGATGAAGCAGTGGGTTTGGTTGGCTAAGAAGGAGAGGGGAGGTCTCTTCCTCTTGGTGTCGCTGACGTTTTCACCATCCGTGCGGCGCCGGACGTGTAGTGGTTTGAGTGAGAGCCGGGGGGAAGGTCGGGGTTTCTTCCGCCCCCCTCTCCGCTGCAGGCTGGGGTTGTATGTTGGCGTCCCGGCTGGTGTTCGCCGGGGTGGATGCAGTTGAAGGATTCGATGTTTCTTCCTTGGGTCTGGCTAGCTTTTTAGTCCCCACTTCTGAGGACGGCCCGGATGACGCGGAGGCTTTAGGGCTGGAGGGACGGGATGGAATTGCCCCTGGACTGGTGGGGCAGCCAGAAAGTAGAGGAAAAGCCGGGGCGGACGTTGGCTTAAAGATTTTGAACGCCGCTTGTTTCACCTCCTTCTTGGCTCTCTCTAAATACTTTTGGTATTCAGCCTTCTTACGGCGCGTACGTACTTGATGTACCGTGAGGCCGGTAGCCTTCGTCATCTCTGGTACAGAAATTGCTCCGATTCTGGAACGCGCTTCGATCATGGCGATCTTGGCCATGAGCTGAGATTCGGGGTCGGGGGGCTTCGCGAGCTCTTGCTGGTATAGCTCTTGATGAGCCCGGCGCACGGATGCAAAAGTCTCGAAGCGTAGCCCGCAGAATTGGCATCTCTCCTTGTCCCTACTTCCACAATCCTTTACATGTCGGGCTAGGGAGGACTTTAACTTATACCCCTTCTCGCAGCTGGTACATTTGAACAGTACAGGAGATGCCACTGATGTCGATGTTGCGCTTGAAGATTAGACCTTCTGGTTGCCAGTACTAGACTTGGCATTCTTAAGTATGCTGTTAGTTGCGGACCCTGAGGGGCCCGGATTTAGTCCTGGTGCGGGCAGAATAGTGGTAGGCCCAGTAAAAGGTGGTAGCGATGCTGTTGCCGATTGGCTTTTAACCGGGCGGAGCGAATCCGTACCCCCACTCGACATCTTCGTAATACGGGCCCCTGTTCCCTTACGGGAATCGTTGGTTGATCCTAGCTTGGTGCCAAATGTAGGTTTGGCGTCCTTAGGTGTGTCAAACGCAGGACCTGAAGGGCCAGGCTTAGCGCCTGGTTTGAAGGCTGAGGTGAATTTCGCCCCTTTAGCTGACTCTTGAACTGGCGGCGGCGCGGCTGTCTTCTTCAAGGGAGGCGTTTATGCGCTTGGCTCGAAAACACCGTAACGACCGCCACGTGGTTAGTGGACGGCGCACGCGTTCGGGCTCACTGAGTAAGTAAAGAAACGATGAAAGTAGTGGTATTTCACCGGCGACGGGTTGCCCCGTTTTTCACTTATGCTACACCTCTCATGTCTTCTTACAGTGCCAGACTAAAGTCAAGCTCAACAGGGTCTTCTTTCCCCGCTAATTTTTCCTAGCCCGTTCCCGTGGCAGTGGTTTCACTTGATAGTAGGTAGGTACAGGACAGGAATCTCGTTAATCCATTCATGCGCGTCACTAATTAGATAACGAGGCATTTGGCTATGGATAAACTAGCAGCAGTTTTGGCCCATTCTGGGCTCTCGGATTCTTTTCAGACTTACCTGGAGTGCGGTCTGTTCGTAAATATAAACTGGATTAATTAACTGCCCAGCCGAGCTTATTACTCTACAACTGAGTAATCAGTAATGAAATCCTAAGCTAAGTATAATTAAATATACAAATATTAAAATATAAAAGACTTGTAACTATCAGGGACATGACATAATAAAAATAGATGACTGTAAAGATGACGTTAAAATGTTTGTAAATATGGACTAGATGAAATAGGGTATTACATTATATGGCCCTCCCTGGAGCGGAAGGTTTTCCCACAGACGCACGTGACTTCGTCCATCGTATAATTCCTTACTAGTTTCACTATTACAAACTTAATACTATAGAATAAATAACGGATAAGTGTATAAATAAAGTTCAATAAAATAAGACCGACAATTAAAACTAAATTAAAATTAGTATATAGGTAAAATTACTAGACAACTTTCAATTAACAGATTAAAAATTACTAAAACTACTTTAAAAACTGCAATAAGAAAATATCACTTCTTTGACTAGTATATAATTATAGGATGGGTCTCGATCACTTTAACAGTAGGAAGTAAATGGCTCCCAGCTGAGGAGATGAGGACCAGCGTATAACTGCTGGCCCTTTCGAAGAAAATAGGTTTAAGACACCTTAAAACGACCCCTAAAGGAGTTAAGAACAGATGGGCCTCTGCCCAGACGCGCTGCCATGTTAGATTAATTGGCGTCTCCAGAAGGGTCCTACGGAGTCCTGGAGGGACGACGAAAACCACGCTGACACTCGTGTTATTCTTGCCGCCGAACCGATAGCGCTCCCTGAGCTCCGCGCGAAAGGCGTCTGCACCACCTCGAGACTCGACAAGATCGGCGTTGTTATCGATTATCACCCCGACGAGTTTATTACCGTCTTCCTTGTCGATACGCGGGAGCACCATTCGCGGCCACGATTTCCGTACGGCTGTGGGGCGCAGCCGGTCTGACGCTGTCGTTTCAAGTCTAAGGCGGAGCTTCTCCGCGTCTTTCTTCGCCGAATACTCCACTATAACCCCTCCGTTGCAGGCGCCCCGAACCGCCGCGACAGAGATGTTGGCCTCTCGCGGGTTGACTGCCCCTCCAGCATTTTCTTGGTCTCTTTCGTGGGCTGCCCCTCCTTTTGCGGTGCCACGCTGATCGCGTATGTGGCCGGTCGGGTAACCGTACGGCCCAGCGCGCTGGCATACGTTGGGAGCTGTTGGGGCGCAGTCGATACCTGTTGCGCTCCTCGCAGTCGCTCGTTCTCTCGGACTAGTTCTGTCATCGCCTGTTCCTTCGCAGCGATGTCGCGCCTTAACTCCCGCATGATGCCCACATCTCAAGGACGCTGTCCCGAACATTGTTAACTGCTGCTCAAACCTTTTTCCTGTCCGCCGTCTTTGCCCCTGGGAGCCAACTAGAGAGTTTTTCGGAAACCTCTCTCTAGTTGTAGGACACTGTCCTAAATCCCATACAGGTGATTCAAGGCGACTGCAAGTCTTAAAGCGATTCAGGAGTTCAAGGCAGTGTTGTGTGATTAGATATACGAACTATAAGTTATCAGTTACCAGTGCATGTTGGGAAGCTCCACCACTACATAGTCACTCCGCCTCCAAGAGGTCAGGGGTGTCAACGGTGAGCACTTCGGGTGCCCGGCGAAAGGACGTAGATTCTAAAATACGTGGGTAGTCAGTGCGGATTTTGTTAATCTAATTCAGTAAAGACACTATAAATAGTGCTAGATTGCTGGGTGACAGTAAAAGCGACGAGAGGCGAGATGGCGGACATGGAGACGCCGAAGGACCGCAAGCGTAAGACGCGGCGGAACCAGGACAGCGACGAGTCGCCAGAGGATCGTGAGCCCTGTACCAGAAAGCAGCAGTACGGAGGAGGAGACCGTGGCGGGGGGTTGGGGCGTGGGCGCAAGCACTAGCGAACGCACTACGCCTCCATCCTCGAAGGCGGAATTCGACTCCGACACGGAAACCTTTCCATTGGTCTGCCTGTTGTGACTGTCTTCCATCTTTCCTCCCAGCGGGCGTCAGTGGCTGCAGCAAGACGTCTTCTGCAGAAGGCGCGGCTGACTGTGTCGAAGTCGGGGGCCGCGTCGCTGCCCGCCGCTTATTTGGCCAATGCGTCCGCCCTCTCGTTGCCCACAATGCCGACGTGTGCTTTCACCCAGCGGAGGCTGATGCGGATGCCGGAGTGTAGCTCCCGGAGCAGCTCGTGCACTTCGGCCTGCAGGTCGGTTGGCTTCTTCATATGGTGTAGCGCTGCTAAAGCTGACCTGCTGTCCGTTAAAACGGATATCTCCGGGAACGCGTATCAGTTATCCAGGATGAATCTAAGCGCTGCTCTCAGCCCAACCAGTTCACACTGGAACACTGAGCTCCAGTCCGCCAGTTTAACCTTGCCGTGGTGCAGCTCCATGTCGCCCCGGAAAATGACGAACGCAGCTCCTGCCTTCTCCGTGTCGAGCCTCGATCCGTCCGTGTAGCACCGGTTGGCGTAGGCACCATCTTCGGACGTCGAGAAGGCGGGCGTGAAAGTCTCCGCTGTGTGGCGGTGCAGGGCCATGTCTACCGTTTGTTCGATGAGCCTTCCCTCGATGCCCAAGTTTCGCAGTAGTGCAGGGTCATGTCGGGACAGTACTGCCCTGCGCTCAGTCATCTCCCGAACGGTGTGGTCCAGCGGAGGTACATTTCCAAGGACCAGGGCGGCCTCGGTGGACACGGTAGAATACGCCGTCGCCGCCCTAACAACCAGGATCCGTTGGGCCCCCAGGAGCTGGTTTCGCTGTCGCACTTTGCATTCCTCGGCCCATATCGGTGCGGAATACGTGATGGCAGGTTGGACGGCCCCCTCGTACACCCTCTTCAGGGCCTCGCCTCGAAACCCCCAGGTCAGTCTTGCTGCGGCGCCGATCTTATGTGAGATTGCTTTTCCCTTTTGGCTGGCCATCTTGATGTGGGGCTGGCAGGAGAGCCTGTTGTCAATCAAGACGCCCAAGTACCGGATGGTGTCCCCGCAGTAAATCCGTTGATTGTTCGGCACGAAGGTGGGCCGCTGCTGCCTGGTCGTCTTCCCGTAAAACAAAGCCTTTGTCTTGGCAGCGTTGAAGGCCAGCTTACTACCGGTGGCCCATTGGCGTATGTGCAGCGCCTCGTTGGTCCTGTTCCTGAGGGTCTTGTACTGTTGTGCCCCGACCACCAGCAGCGTGTCGTCCACGGACGCGAAAATGGTACAGCCTTCTGGTAGACGCTTGCGGAATATGCTCTCGTAGAGCAGCTTCCAGAAGGTGGGTCGGAACACGAACCCTGTGGGCATCCCCTCGACACTTGACGTACCACGGTTGCATCCGGGAGTTGGATCTGCGCAGTCCTGCCGTCAAAGTAGTCCTTGGCAAGGCGCAGCCAGTTGCCTGGAAAGTCCCTCCTTTCCAACTCCCAGATGATCTTGAGCCACCACGCGTTGTCGAACGCACCCTCTATGTCCAGAGACAAGACCGCACAATAGTTACCCCGCGCACGGTGCTCCTTCACAGCTGCGACCACGGATTCAAACGCGTCTGTAGTTGACCTTCCACTGGCAAACCCGAACTGTCTGTTATTATAACCGCCGGCGCATTTTACCACGTATTCCACTCGCGTCGTGAGGATACGGTCTAGCACTTTTCCCAGTACCGGCAGCAAACTAATGGGCGGGTCACAAGGGTCACTCGCGTGCGGCTTGGGAATAAGTCTAACTGTTTGTGTTTTCCAGCACCGAGGAAATGTTCCCGTAACGAGGCACTTGTTAAAGAGTTCCACAAACGCGACCGGACTTGTCTCGAAGGCACACGTCGCTGCGTCCGCTGTAATGTCATCGTCGCCCGGTGCTTTAGATGGAGACATCCTCGCCAGGGCCCGCCTGACCCCGTGCTCGCGAATGGGCAGGTCGTCCCCTTCCTCGGCCGCATGCCACGATCGTCGGATTGCCTCCTGTACCGCGCCGTCCTCGGCCGGATTGTCCCCCGGAAAGAACACCTACAGGAGGTAGGCGGCTGTCTCTCTAGCCCCGGTGGTCGTACTGCCGTCCCTCCTGCGGATATGGGTTGAAGAGTGAGGGCCGCCGCGCCTTCGTAGGACCTGGTACGCTGTTCCCCACGGGTCTGCCTCGTTGCTCCTACTGCAGAACTCGTTGCACTTCTCCTTCCGGGTCCGGAGGATCAGGTCCCGTTGGGTTCGGGTGGCCTCCATGAATTCCTCCCTGAAGGCCTGGCGCTAGGGGGAATGGGCTCGCTGGAAACGCCGGCGCAGCCTACGCGCCTCGGATCTGGCCGCCGTGAGGGCAGGTGTCCACCACGGAACGCTCTTCCGGTTGGTCTTCCTCAGGGGCATCGAGGCCGCACACGCATCTACGAGTGGCTCATTGAGGGACTCCGCTGCTTTCTCAACCGCTGCCGCCGTCCGTGCCTCCGCTGTTTCTCTCGCTACCGCGTCCACCGCCTTGGAGAAGGTATCCATGAACTTCGCCCAGTCCGTCTTCCGGTTGCAGAAGAGTCGGCGGTTGGAAACCATACCGTCATCCGTCGGTAGTTCTATCCGCCAGGTGATTAGCTGATGCTCGGAAAGGGTCTCCTCCTCCTCTGCCATGCGCCAGGATGAAACTCGCGCATACATCCGCAAACTGGACGTCGTGACGTCAATGTGGCTGCTACCTCTATGGCCTATGAACGTTGGAGGTCCGTCCGTGTTAAGGACAGTCATGGCCCTTCTCTCCAACAGCTTGGCGATCTGTCTCCCCCGATGGTCCTTATCGGCGGCGCCCCAGAGGGGGGACTTTGCGTTAAAGTCGCCGCCCATGATAACGCCACTCCACGCCGGGATCTTCTCGAGCGCGCACTCCACCCGCCGTAATAGTTCGGCCTCGGTAAGGTTAACGTTCCTCCTGCTGTCAACCGGTGGCAGGTAAACCGACACCGCGTAAAACGACCCCGCGGGGGTGGTGATCTCGGCGACGGTCACAAACTCGCACGACGCACGAGCCACCAACATGGCAGTGAACCGATTGTTAGTTACCACGATTGCACTGCGCGGCCGTTCGACAAAACTCACCAAGGTCCTATATGCGCGCGGAAACCCGATCACAAGTTCACCCCGCGTGTTGGGTTCCTGAACCAGAAGAACATCGAGGCTAGTGTCCAGGATCACCTTCGCCAAAATGGCTGTGGCAGCCCTGCCTTTTCCCAGGTTGATTTGAGCACACATAATGGGACCAGCGCCCTACCTACTAGAAGAGATTATTCTGCGGTGTGTGACCCTTACCTACTGACTTGGACTGACTTGAAGTTTGACTGTGCGTGGTTGCAACGAACCAGGCCGCCATTTCGCAGATTCCGCGACCCCCCGCCACGAGACAGCGCACCTCGTCAATCGCGAGTTTGTTGAGCGAGGCGCATTCGGAACTGGGGTTGGAGCCGATCCCGCAAGAGGAAATGCAGCGAGCCGACCAGGATAGCGATGCCCCCTCAACACCTGCGGGGCGAACGGAGCACGTGGACACCGTGGTAGCTGACAAGGGTAGGCTCGCAAGATTCGAAGAGGGTCGCTACTACCACCAGATGGAGGCCGGCACCCCTGAGGGCAAATTGATGGCGCTTGTCAAGTGGGGGTACGAGGAGATAATGGAGCGAGTTCCCGTACGGTCCACTACCATTAAGACTGATGACCGGAAGAAGGTGCGGGCCGCGACCGACCGGATAAGGGACAGCGTCATGCAGATGCTGAGGGTCATGCGTGAGCTCAGGCAAGACGGTGTGAGTGATCGCCCGGCTTTAGGGCCGCCTCCGGGGGCAGGCAAAGTGTTGTACGCCAGCGCGCTGGGCCGCGTCGCGACTCGGCCGGCCACATTCGCGGTCAATGTGGCACCGCGAAAGGAGGGGCAAACCACAAAAGAGACCAGGAGAATGCTGAAGGAGGCAGTCAACCCGCGAGAGGCCAACATCTCTATCGCGGCGGTTCGTGGCGCCCGCAACGGAGGGGTCATAGTGGAGTGCGCGGCGAAGGAAGACGCGGAGAAGCTCCGCCTCAGACTTGAAACGGCAGCGTCGGACCGGTTACGTCCCACCGCCGTACGGAAATCGTGACCGCGAATGGTGCTCCCGCGTATTGACAGGGAGGACGGTGACAACCTCGTCGGGGTGCTAATAGACAATAACGCGGACCTTGTGGAATATCGAGGTGGTGCGGACGCCTTTCGCGCGGAGCTCAGGGAGCGCTATCGGTTCGGCGGCAAGGATAGCCCAAGTGTCAACGTGGTTTTTGACGTCGTCCCAGGACTCCGTAGGACTCTTCTCGAGAAGCCGCTTAATCTTATGTGGCAGCGCGTGTGGGCAGAGGACCATCTCAGCATAGTCCTGTGCTACAAGTGCCACGAGTACGGACATTGCTCCAACGGATGCCAGAACGAGCAGGTATGTGGGAAGTGCGGGGAAAGCGGTTATCGATTCCGGGAATGTGCTGCCACCAGCTTATGCTGCATAGTCTGCAAACGGGCGAATCTGGAAGGACGTGGGCAATTGCCCACACACCACCATACCCAATCGGAGGAGTGCCCCACTTTCCAGAGGAGGAAACGGGCCATAACGGGTAGCATCGACTACCATGGCCAGTAACTCTTCCTATCCTCCAATACCCACCGGCGCTGGACCCATTATGTGTGCTCAAATCAGCCTGGGAAAAGGCAGGGCTGCCACAGGTATTTTGGCGAAGGTGATCCTGGACACTAGCCTCGATGTTCTCCTGCTTCAGGAACCCAACACGCGGGGTGAACTTGTGCTCGGGTTTCCGCAGGCGTATAGAACCTTGGCGAGAGGCGTAGAATGGCCGCGCAGTGCAATCGTGGTGACTAACAGTGGGTACACTGCCATACGGTGGCTTGTGCGTCGTGCGAGTTCGTGACCGTCGCCGAGATTACCACCCCCGCTGGGTCGTTTCACGCGGTGTTTGTTTACCTGCCACCGGTTGACAGCAGGAGGAACGCTAACTTTACCGAGGTCAAACTATTACGGCGGGTTGAGCGCGCGCTTGAGAGGCGCAAAGTGGCGTGATCATGGGCGGCGACTTCAACGCAAAGTACCCTTTCCCCCCCACCGAAGGACAGATCGTCCAGCTGCTGGAGAGAAGGGCCCTGACTGTCATTAAACGGACGGAACTCCAACGTTCACTGGCCATAGAGGTAGCAGTCATATCGATGTCACGGCGTTCAGTTTCCGTATGTTTGTGCGAGTTTTATCCTGGCGCGTGGCAGAGGAGGAGAAGACCCTTTTCGACCATCAACTTATCACCTGGCGGTTAGCACTACCGACGGATGGTGCCATGTTTCCCAACCGCCGACTCTTCTGCCACCGGAAGGTGGACTGGACGAAGTCGCAGTCCCTATGCGTACTGAACATCGGGATCAAGCCAGCTTTTGCCCTTTTGCTCGCCTTTTGCTCTATGCGAGCAAAAGGTTTCTGTCCTCTCTGAGCTGGCCTTAGGACACCTGCGCTATTCTTTGACAGATGTACCGCCCCAGTCAAACTTCCCGCTTGGCAGTGTCCTCGGATCGGATCGCGCGGGAGCATGTGTCGGCGTCCGGCAGACGCGCGGTTAGCCCGGAGAACGTTGGCGCCGCTTCGCGGCGCTCTGCGCGCTTGGGTTGAGAACTCCGTGACTACCGCCGCGTGGTTAGCGGACGGCGCACGCGTTCCGCCTCACCGAGTAAGTAAAGAAACGATTAAAGTAGTGGTATTTCACCGGCGACAGGTTGCGCCGTCTCCCACTTATGCTACACTTCTCATGTCTCCTTACAGTGCCAGACTAGAGCCAATCTCAACAGGGTTTTCTTTCCCCGCAAGTTTTTCCAAGCCCGTTCCCTTGGCAGTGGTTTCGCTAGATAGTAGGTAGGGGCAGTGGGAATCTCGTTAATCCATTCATGCGCGTCACTAATTGCATGACGAGGCATTTGGCTAGAGTATTTATTGTACATTCAACTTTTTGGGGTTAGCCGGCCATCGACTTACAATAATAATTATAATTCATAGTTAAGTCATATTCATATCCGGCACTCACATAATTAGATCTAATTGGCAATAATGCAAACACAATCCTAACATGCAAATACAGCAAATACAAATAACAAGATGTAGCATTACAAGAGCGTAAGCGTTAATGTGCGGCTATGGGGTGTCCGAGAGCTCTTTCCTTCTTGAGAAGTGGTGATCTTCAGCCCGATGCGATCGCCTAGCCGCCTCGTTGATTTAGGATGCGGGGGGCGTTGCGATCCTGGATCCTGCGCCAAGTGGACCGGGAGAACTCAGAATGGATAGCGATACCCCCGAATATCGTTCTGTCAACTAGGCGAATGGCGTCGTGGTCGTCTGCGCCAATTCTTGTCATAAGGTACTTGTTTCTATGACACCAAATGCCCCTGGCCCCGATTATCACTGGTAGGACGTTCGCAACTTGATGTGGGTGGGCTCTGCGGAGCCCCTCTATAAAGTTGACATCCGAGTAGTAAGCTTGCTTGGTAGAGTATCCTGTATCAAGCCCCCTGGGGCCCCCTCAGTGGATTGCAACGTCCGATATTGCTAAGTAACCGCCCTTCTTGAATAATAGGTCAGGTTTCTTCCGGGTGCCGTCTGCGTTCCAGATGTTTGGCTCCACATACACTGTCCAGCCTTTTTTCTCGCCTATAGATTTTAGCTGACCGACCACCTCATCATGTCTCCTTATACCTTGCCAGTGTGTTGCGGGACATCCCTGAAGCACATGGGAGAGCGACTACGTCTTGAGGCAACCAGCTCTTTACCCTGAGCTAGACGGCCTTGCAGTAGTCTCTTCCGTTCCACTATCTAGGGGGTTTCTTAGCCAGGAGGAGCTGATGGTAGATGTACTCCCCTGGTGCAGTCCGTTTCCGGAAAAGGAATTTTCTAGTGCCTGGCTTCAACTGTTCTGAATATCGCGTGTTGTGTTTCCTCACGTTTTAATGTTTTCCAGCCGTTGGCGCACACCCAGTCTGTATGCTCCGTCTAGCGCCTGAGATACATGTTGATATCCCGCATCCCGAAGGTTTTTGATCTTATGTAATAGTATTTGGGGGATCCTATCCACCATAGGCATAATGCCCAAGCCTCCATCCCTAACTGTGGAGTGTATGTAACTATTAGAGATGGGGACGGGCAGGTCTAAAATTTTTTTAGTGGACCATCTTAGTATTTTATCAACCCCTATAAGTGTTTTCTTGGATACTGAGAGGGATTGGTATGTATATATAACTTTCGGGATGTGGTATTTTATTAGAAGGTGGATCTTTTGTTGTGGCTTCAGGGGTAGGTGCCGTAGCGCTTGTTCCTTCAATAGATTTATGGTTTCCTTGTAGACGCCCATAAATCCGTATCTTCTCCCCAGGTATTTGAAGTGCTCTTCTGGCTGAATTTGATGAATGGGGGTCCCACGAACGTAGAACTTTTCCCACAAATAGTTTTTTGAGTTTTGGGACTACCCCCACTGTGAGTGCTGTGCATTTAGTGGGGTTGATCTGGAGTCCTCGTCCGCCAAAGAAGGCGATACATTTCTTAAGTAGAACAGTGGCCTCTCCCACAGATGAACCGAGGATCACCAGATCGTCTGCGTATGCTAAGGCTGGAATCTTATTCCCTTCTTCAGATGGAGGCAGTTCAGCATCGAGTTCTTCCCATTCGGTCAACAGCTCATCAATCACCATGTTGAAGAGTATGGAAGACAGGGGGTCTCCTTGTTTCACTCCCCTTAAGATCTTTATTGGGTTAGTTGTCTTTCCCATGCATGATATAGTCGTGGTGTACCCTTCATAGGAGCTATTAATATAAGAGATTACTCCCGGGTGCACCTGCAACCGTGTAAGGGCCTCTGTCACTACTTTATGGGGCACCGAATCGAAGGCCTTTCTCAAGTCAAGTGTTAAGATGTTGTGCCCTCTTATCTTTCTCCTCGCATTTTTTATGGCAGCGTCGATCACCAGCCAAACATCCATCAATCTTCCTGAAGCCCGCTTGTAGGTTGGATAGTGGTAGCCTAGATAGTCGTTTGGCCAGGATTTTATTGGTGACTTACTAAAATGGACGCAATGGTGATCGGGCGTCAGTTGCTGAAGTCGGTCAAATCGCCTGATTCGGGGAGAAGTATAGCTCGGCAGGGAATAGACTTTGTGGGGACGCAGGCGCAGTATAGAAATGCATTCAGGTAAAGGCCCAACCAAGAGGGCGGAATTATCCTCAGATGGTGGATCTTGAGTCCATCTGGGCCGACCGAGTTAGACCTGGTGCTTCTTAAAGCACTCTCTATTTCGCCGTCGGTCAAAGGCGTGAACAGCTGTGCCCATACGTCATTCTGTTTGACCTTTCTTCTATGTGTGTTATCTTCTTCCGGTGCGCATTCATTGGTGTTCGCCACGAAGAGCCCTTTATAAAGTTTTTTAATTGCGACAGTATTCGGGCTGCTCTTATTGTTCGAAACATCTTCGCCGGTGAATATAATATTTGCTAGTTCAGCCTGGTTTTCTCTGAAGAGTTGTTGCGTTTTCTTGAAGCTGTAGGCCTTTTCAGCTGCCTTCCCTTTAAACCGCCCTGCCTCTTTCTCTGTTTGCCCGATAGGTTTTTTGGTGGCGCCCCTTTTGGATATACTAGGATAAAAAGGGGCCAACGGCTTCATCGATGGCGGCCCTTATGTTAGGACCTTTATTAAGAATTGTATTGATAAGTGCTCTATCAGGTTCTTTCAGCTTTCGGCAGGAAGCTTCCGTCTAAAATATTCTCGGAACTCTTCGTTGTGTTCCTGTTGTAGGGGTGCTTCATGGTTTTGTGAGATGTTTTCCTCAGCTGTACCTTTAGTCTCGTTCTCACCGGTTCTGTCGTGTCGTCTTAATGGTTGGCTGGGTGAGCGAGCGGGTTGAGACGAAGGTGGAACTTCCCTGATGATCTGGCTTCGTAATCGAAGTCTTGTTCTAATCGGCGGGGTGACGTCGGTTGATCTTGTTCCGGACGGTCCGGGTTGGGGGGAGGAGTTGGGCTCTCTTGGTATCATCGGGATTTTACTATTTTGGACATTTGTACCCGATGTGGATGGCTGGGGAGACGGTATTACTTCGTCTTTCTCTTCGCTTTTCGTCGTCTTCGGAGCTCTGGACTTTCGCTGTCTGCTCGTACTCGTTTCGTGCTCGTTCTATCAGGCGTTTATAATTCTCAGACTTCCTTTGGTATTTTATACTGTCTGCCTTCTTATTGAACAGCCGGGCCATATCCTGTACAAAGGATTGCCCCTAATACTTAATCTCCTCCTGCGCGAGGGCATAAAGTTCTAGCTGTGACCATATCGTCACATTCCCTCGCGCAGCTCGCTCCTCGCCTTCCAGATTGTACTCTTGGGCATGTGACAGTCTCATATGCTGCCTTAAATCAGCGTATGTATTGAAGGTTTTTATCGCATTGGTGGCAGTTGTTGTCTTCCAGGGGTTGTTGAGAGTTCTGTGCCTTAAACACCTTGCAGTATCTCACTTGGTGCTGTTTGAGGCTCTTACGAGTTTTGTAGGAACTCCCACATACGCACACGTGAGCTCTTGGTTCTTCCATTGTAGATGGATAGGGGGGTGAGAAGGAGAGACCTCTTGAAGATCTAGAGGCCGTTTAGCTAATTTGATTCAAGATCCCTCTCGATAAATGCTCCTAACAGATTAATATGGACTCTTGTTGTAGGATCGCGATCGCCGCGGAGTGCTCTTACGCTAATCAGCTGCATGTCACCCGAACGAGAAATTTTTAGTCCGCGATGGATGCGGACTGCCCATTCCCAGAAATTCTTGCGGACACGAAGTTGAAGTGGATGAAATCTTCCAACTGTAGCGATCGACACGGGCCGTCCTGGCGTAATTCTTCGGATCGCGATCAATGTGGACCGCTGCGGCCCAAAAATGATGTAGTTATTGGCGAAAATAAAAAATAGTTCCTGCTCGGGCTCCTGCGCTCCTGATACCCGGGGTTGATTTTTGAAAATTAAAACGGCTCGTAAATTAAAAGTTTCTACGCGAGATTGTTGCCGGTGATAACAGATGATCGTAGGTAGTGTCTATTCCAGTCTGAATTCTTGGAATTCTTCATACGCGCCCGATAAGTGCGGAAGTTTTGGACGCGCGTGTCTAGGTCGGCAAACTGGAAAGTTAAAATAGTTCACCGTGAAAATTTCGCAGGATGATCCTTCTCACTCGACCTCACTAAATCGCGGATCCACAGCACTTGCTAGTAGAGGGAAGTGGATGGTTCTCGAACCTCCCCCCACCACTTGGCCTTGAGTTCAAGGTCAAGATCGCGTTTACGGCCAAGGGCATAGAAAGAGTTAAGCAGTGCTTAGAACAGACTGCGCTAAACGCATTTATTAAAAAAAATTAGGCATGAAGTAAACGTCTAGGATACTTCATGTCTAAATTATGACTCGACTAGGATTCGAACCTAGGTCCCCCTGTTCATCCGCAGTGGTACCTGCAGCCGAGGGTATCTTTACCGCTAGACCATCGAGTCTGATAGAATATTTGGTTACTCATCCAGAGTACCTTCGTAGAGTGAAAGATACACATAATTTAATAAAAAGTTTTATTGATGCACATACAAAGAGTAATTACAGTAGTGGCTAGACTAAATGATTATAATACCAACAGATTAAGAAATACGTTACAGACACACACATTAGAGCGAATAAAATAGTGCTTAAAACAATAGTAGATATACAGCAGGAATTATCCGCGGGTGAGAGCAGCTTCTTCAAGACATCAGGTTTATTTTTTAGCAAAATCGTTTGCCAATTCGTATCTACCGCATATGAAGGGAAATGGTATTTTATCTTGAACGTTAAAACGTTATGTTCAGTAAAGTTGTTCACTTGTATTTTAAAAACGGAAATAGTTGTCAAGGAACTGGTATCCATTTTACGCCATGTCACGTTATGCACTCCATCATTTTAGGCGAAAGAAGTTGAACTGCACCGTCGCGGTTGAAGGACGTAGAGAATCCCATCATGAACTGCAGCGAGAGCAACCAAAAATTGTATTGGTAGCATGTTCAACAAGTCGATGGCAACTAGTGAATGGTTTGGTGTCGCTCTTCGCATCCCTTATGACAACAGCAACCTTTTGTTTTGTTGGCCGCGCTCGTTCCCTTGTTGCCAGCTACATCTACTCCGGGGGAAATATGCATCACGTCGATAAGTTGCATATTCAAGTCTTGTATGGTTTGTAATTGCTGGTGGACCTTGGCAATTTTGCAGTTGGGTGTCCAACGGAGGTTCATCATTGCGTTCCCAACCAGAAATCTGAACTCCGCAGTAGAAACACTGTACACAATTAACCGTGTCGCTGATGCAAAAGAAACCGGCATCTGCTAGCGATTCTGGAGTTTGACCCCGACTCCTATCGTCGAATGTTCGTAACCGTTTGGAGTATTTCGCAAACTCTGGATATCGAGGTTCTGAGCTCATGATGGCAACTAACTACGTACACGTTTGCAAAAGTTTTATATTCTACAATTCAAGGTCACACTCTCGAAGATCGTAGCAACGCCATATAAATTTTGAAATAAAACCATCGAAATATTTGTAAATATATTTATTTATTTCCAAGTATAAGTTATATATGTAACTTTCCCATCCTCCAGTAGGCCTAGGTACCGGTCCACTGGAGGGCAACTAGCCAAAAACCGACGAAAATGACGGTAAAATTGTGCTGAGTTCTTGAAGTTAGTTGCCATAGCTGCTTGATGATTATGGTAGGCGTTGGAGGATTATGACGACTGTTACAGAAAACAGGCAACTTAATATAGGAGCGTAGTCAAGGATGGAGTCGTAGAAGGTCAAGGCTCTTACCTTGAGATTCGCATATAAAGCGTAACGTTTTTCCACTACAGCTACCAGTCATCATGCCTGATATTGTTGTTGATGCACTCTTTGAAGATGCGCCCACATTTTATAAGGAGTTTGAATACTTCATCACCTCCGAACCGCGACCTCAATCAGCTCGTCAACTCCAGGCTGCCGTAACAATAGACTATTCGATGAGTCTTAGAAGCGAGCGTCTATGGCAGTCGACCCTCCTGAGGACGCTACCCACCACATACGGGGGCGACCCATTCCTGTGGTGGAGGCAACATGTGGAGGTCCCCATTGAGCGCTTTATCGCTCAATTATTAGATGGGGATGTAGTATATATTACTTATTCTTGGACTGATTAAATATATGTGTATATAAAGGTGTCTGTGTTTTTATTGCGCTTCTAGCGACGTCTATGAATATTGATATTTTATAAGTAGAAGCCCACGCTTTCGGTATTCATATCCAGTTCGACGCTTGAGCAATGCCTATCGATAAATTTGGCAAACATGCATGCGAATTCCACGTCACACCCGCAGGTGTTTGTGGTTGAAGAGTTAAGTGGGCCTTTACATTATGAACGAGATTTACAACTAGTATCCGGCGCCTTCAATGATGATAGATGGTACATCCTAGCGCATGGTGACATCGAATATACTATTCCCTTCCGTGAAGCTGAAATAACAAATGTCTTACTTTATCCCGAAAATACCCAAATTTATATTAACAAGATGGGAGCATATAAATTTCACGAAATGATCGGGATGACATTAAAAAAGGGTGATATGCTAAAATTTTGGGCAGTCAAGCCAAATAGGCTATATGTGGAATTTCAACTCAAGGTTCCCATAATTGTTGAGTCCAAAAAGGTGGTGCAGTAAACATGACTTCAAGGTCGGCGTACGGTCACCTCCTACCGCATGTAACCTTGGAAATGTGAAAATAAGAGCGCTTAGAAGAGTCTGCAGGGGTAGTAGCATCCGATAGTCGTGCAGAAATGGAAGCCTTGTTGAAAGCTATCGAGGTAGTTCAGAGTAATAATGCAAGAAAGCCGCAACCGCTGTTCTGTCCGGAACTTCTGAATAGTAGGACGTACAAATTAAATAAATCAAGTTCTAAGTACGTGAGTGTAGGGTTTGATTGGAGTTCGCAATTTAACCCAAGTATTATAATACGGGGTGTCAAAAATGACTGGGTGCAATTAAATGAATGTGAGTGGACAGCCCTGATTGCAAATCAAGGAGTGATTTCCAATTACTTCTATTCTCTCGACGGTGAGTGGCCAGCTCTGGTAATAGGAAAGAAGAGGATTGTATTTGAAGCGATCCAGATAAGGAAAATAATCAAATTGGAGGAAGTGGGCTTGTCAGAGGTGCGTTTAGCGAGCGAAACTGTAGAAGAATTGTGGCGCTTGCAGAAACTCGTGGAAGTGCGATTCGCACAATTAAAGGCGTTGCACTTTGAGAGTTTCTATAAAGAAATAGTGAAGGGTGTAGCAAACCTTTGTGGAGACTGTTTAGTAAATGTATGGTCTGTAGTGGATCAGCTGGAGGAGAACTCTGAAAAGACTGCGTGTATGGTGGAAGTGCTAACGTTCGCGAGTTCTATGGTAAAGGGCGACATCGAAGTGGAAGCACTGAGTCGTCAGTTGGCAGTGTAGTCATGTGAATGAATTATAGAGAGGCTGCTCGACCGGCTGCAAGAGACTTACCTAGTGCGGTTGAACGATTAGTGAGTTCGTTAAAGGATTTAGCTTTCGAAGCGTCGCACGAAGTCGTATATGGGTTAGGACGTTCCGGATTCAGTGACAAAGAGTTGTATAAAAAATAAAAACAGTATAAAAATGGTGCAGCTGTCGGTCAACTATTTTTAGACGGAGCCATAAATGAAGGTCTCCTTGTAGATTTAATGGATAGTCTTGGCCTAAAATGGCATATGTGTGAAGTAAAAGCCTTTATAGAGAGGAAGTAAAATGAAGAATAGCGTGCAGTTTGACGACTCGAAGAATAAGATTTATAATTTGCATACGTATGCCTATCAAGAAGCTCGAAAAGGACGGTGGGAACGGGAATGTGTGGATAGGTTGCGGTTCCATCTGAGGATACTTACTATGGATGAAGTACTGCGAGACGTTTTGTGCGCCGAACATAGGCAGACAATTTATGTAGAACGCTTTTCCACTAGTTCGTAGATGTTTAATCCATGTAGTTAAACTGTATACATTGTAAACAAATAAAAACAATAAAAATTTTAAAAAAAGTTGTTTTATTCCATTATGTACTGATTATAAATATGATACACGCGCAATAACAAATCGGTTTGGAATGATATAAACAAGCGGGTTGTGATGGGGTGAGGGCCGGTCTTTCTTCCACTTCGATTATTGGGATGGTAGTAAAGCGGCGTAGAAAAGTTGCCTTTTCTCGACCTTTCACATATATTTCGGTGGCACCTTAGAGAAGACGTGGCAAAATTTCAGGAAACATGTATGCTGTAGTAAATCCCTCATTCCAGTCGATGCAATGGTGATTAGTCATTACCCAGTGGGCTTGTTGTTGTAAATGAGGTGTTAAATAATTTAAGGCGAAAGGGGATTTAAAAATATAGTGAGATACTGAGGTACCGTCGTAGGAGGCCAATTCTTTTGGGCTAAAGTGCTTATCGGACGTCTTAAAACCATGAATGTCGATAATGATCTTAATAGTAGTAGGTAGAGGGAGCACGGTCTAGTTACGCTAAAAGTCGAGGTGCAACTGAAGTGTTTTGCGAAATTACAGTTGTTTAACTGCTTTTGACAATGCGTTGTAAGTAAAAACCCGATCGTGAAGAACGAGACAATACGCTGTTGTGTTGGCTGGCACGTTAGCGGAAGTTTCAAATTCAACACGAAAAACGACTGCGTTTGCATGAAGGTAGTCTTTTTGATGGGAACAATCGATTACAACAATGGGTGCTTTGTCTGCAAAGTCATGGCGGGAGAAGAAGGGTTCATCGATTTTGCTATAATAAGATGATTGAAACTTGGAATACATGTCGTATAATGTTGCGTAATGATTGAGTGCATAATTGTTATGTAAATTGTCGTATGGGAATCGTTCGGTGTTCAGATAAACTCGGAAATTGGTAAGACCAATTTTATCGAAATTAGCATTGTTCTTAGCGATTAGCCCCGAACGACCTGATTGAAACCCTACGAAGGCATATCTGGGGGTTTGTAATTTTGTGCTTGTAGCGATAGCGTGAGAATGTTGAGTCGCAGCATGAACACCAGGTATGGTATGAAGCTGCCAGCTGCGAAATGCGACCTGAGTGTCAATATTTTTATCGATGTATTTGGTCAGGGCTAATTCTTGAGCAAGACCTGGAGTGATATGAGGAACCTTCCAGTATAGTTTGTCAATCGTAACTTTAGCCGTCTCCCCTACGGTAGCACTGAATACGGCGTCGGCATCGGTATTGCTGCGAATTAATACGAGTTCTTGTCGGATGTTAAGTATTACTTTTCCATCATCTTCGGCGAATCCTAACAGCATTCTCAACGGTATGCAGGCACTAAAGGTTTGGTGACAGAGTCGACAACGACGGCATTGATTTCGTAACGGATTTCGCTAAATAAGTGAGCCAAACCATTGTTAAGGAATTTAGCCGTTGTAACTTCACCGTTTTCCTTCCGCAACTTTCCCTCTAGGTACAGATAGCTCAGGCCGGGAAGAGTTGACATATCTTCGGGAATTGGAATTGGAATTTTATCGTTATAGTCAAAACGGTTTGTATACGGTTGATGTGTGTGCAATTGATTGCTAATGATGAAAGTGTCGACGAGGACTCGCTCTCCAATATTTAAAATACTCATTGCACTATTGTAAAGCCCAAGGACCACAAGAAGTCTCTGTTTGCTGTAGTTAGCTGCGTGGTGGACGAAGCCGTACTGATCTTACGAGGGTGTGGCCGACGATTCTTATAGGAAGTGAGGCAGGGGCGGTACGGAGTGGTGAATCGAAAACCCATTACAGTTTCTTTAAATGTAATATTACCGTAACGGTCTCCTTACTAAAACTGACAGGATTATCCGATTGGTTTAGTATTTTAATAGTTAAGTTAGTGATCTGTTTCGTGCTGATCGGTAGATAGATGACTGGGTTAGGGGTTTCCACTATTTTGTACCCGGGCGGTACTATGGGGGAAGAATTGGTGAATGATATGGCCGGGCTTACCATTTTTATATGAACTAACGGAGATGTTGCAATGAATAAGAATGCAGTTGATGTTCAAAATTTTCGTAACATGTTCAGCTGTGTGCCAACTATCTGCAGCATAAACTTTTTTCTCAAAGCCTAACATGTCCCGGATAGTATTGTCGCTTTGAAAGTCGATTGGAACGGTGGACTTTATTTCGGTTTTTAAGATGCTGTTGTTTCCACGTAGCAGTACCTGTTTAACACCCACATCAGAATCGAGTTGATTATGTAAAAATTCGGCAATGTTCGTAATTTCATATGCTCCCTCCTGTATAATAATAGGAGGTTCTCCAACAAGATGAAATTTATTGTTGGGAGGTCTAACGTTTGGAATAGTATAGTAGGTTTCGAAACTTAACAATCCCAAGACTTATTCGCTACCATCGTCTAAGAAAATGGGAGGGTCAAAATTTGCAGTAAGAACAGATGAATCTCCCGTAAGAGTGAATATACTGGACATGATGAAGCGCAACACTTAAACTGACGACAAAATCGGTTTCGCAAAGTTATATAAGAATTTGAGACACAAATGTCCGCATGTGTATGATGCGAGTTTTTGATATCTATTAGAGTTGTACATAATTGGGTTGTTGCTACCGTCGCTGCGAAAGTAGTTTACTAATTCGGGAGGAGGTTGTAAGCGACCTATGCTATCGAAATACAGAACAAATCGATCAGCTTTAACGTAACATGTCCAATGTGTGCCAGGTCCAACATCATCGTCTAAGTTAGTAACACCACATTCTCGTTGACTAATTTTGTCGGGTAGGGCATCTCGCATAAATATCCCCCTAAAATGGGGAATTTCTAAGCGTTTAACGAACTGTGCAATATCGATGTTCGTCAACGCTCGGCGTGGTAGCTTCAACGGTAGTTTTTTGACTGATACGGTCGTAGATATAGCCCTTTTCCTCGAGCAATGGATTCCATAGCTTTGTTATGCCGCTCCTTTTCCTGGAGATCCATTTTAGCAGCCTTTGAGTCCCCTACCGCTTTAGCGACTGCTGCAGCACCGCCTCCGAGGGACCCCAATGCTCCTAATGCGGCAAGTATGGGTACAAGCGGCAATATACCTCTTCTCTTGGGAACAGGTACTACTCTAGAAGGAATTCGGCGTTTCTTTCGCGATTTAAAAACGACAGCGCCTCCAATACGTTTACGCCTACTACACCTTGTACGCTTCCGTTTTCTAGATACTCCCGTACCAAATTTTTGTGCGGCAATAGGTAATGTACGCCTTCGTTTTCGGGGGACCGTCACACCAGCAGTGGGTAGTGTACGCTTCCGTTTTCTAGATATCCCCGTACCAAATTTTTGCGCTGCAATAGGTAGTGTACGTCTTCGTTTCCGGGGTGTTTCCATAACAGCAATGGGTTCTGTACGCTTTCGTTTCCGGGAGACTCCCATGCCGAGTTTGGTTTTTCCTTTCATAATCCCTGTAACAGCAAGAGCTGCTGCTCTTTCCCCAAGAGTAGAGTCTTTTGCTTTAACGCGTTCCCAAGCTTTCTGTGTAAGAACTTTATCCGCCGCGTGACGTGTCGAAAGATTGCTAGATTGTGAGTATGCGATGTCGTGTTGCCTCGTCCAGAGGGTTTCTTCCTCGATCACCTCGAGAAAGTCGTTTGTTTAAACGAGTACCAGGTCCGCCAAACTTGTAACCTTGTATATGTAATTCGAAGGGTAACTTGTCAATAAGGGTGTTCAACAAACCGCGACTTTTCCGTCTTACGATTCGACGACGATTACGAGTTTTACGTCTAGTATAACTCATCTTAAACAAACGCTCATCGAAGGGCGACTGACGGTGTGAAGCTCAAAGGGGTAGATATATACTTAGCACAGCGCGGTTAGAAGCTAGTTCGTCCCCGTCCGAAAACGATGGAGAACGTCAAACTTGTGAAACAAAAATGTTCGCTGCCGGTAGTAAATCATACAGTAAATTCCATGTCACAGAGGTACAGACGACACAGCACTTTACTGGGTATGGGATGTAAAAGGGGTTTGATCATTGGTCCTTCCGGCTCTGGGAAAACCAATGTGATAATCAGTCTTTTGGTGCACCGCAATGGGTTGCGGTTTGAAAACTTGTATTTGTATTCCAAAACCCTCGACCAACCTAAATACAAATTTCTGAAGATACTCCTGAAGTCACTAAAACAAATCGGATTCTACGAATTCAGCGAGGGGTGTGAGGTTATCAAACCACACGAGGCGAAAGAAAATTCTGTTATTGTGTTTGATGACGTGGCGTGCGATACTCAAAGCATAATTAGAGATTATTTTAGTTTCGGACGTCATCGAAATATAGATTGTTTTTACCTCTGTCAGACTTACTCATCAATCCCTAAACAATTGGTACGAGATAATGCGAATATCATAATCGTATTCCGGCAAGACCACACCAATCTTAAACACATTTACGATGATCACGTAAACACAGACATATCATTCGAAAAGTTTAAAAACTTATGTTCGCACTGTTGGATCAAAGATCATGGATTTTTAGTTATCGACAAAGAAAGCGAAATCAACGCCGGCCGTTATAGAAAAGGGTTTGACAGTTATTTCGCTATATAGGCATGGACCGCTGCTATACAAATTATTAGTCTACGAACAACGAGAGTAATAGCAACATGGACAAACGGTTAGTAAGCGATCTTATTAAAGCTAGAAAGGCTGTCAGGCGGAAATATGAAACTTTAAAAGCAGATATCGCTGAATCGCGGACGGCTCTTGTGGAGCAATTTAAACCAATTTCCCAGCCACTCACGGAATTGCTAACATCCATCAAGCAAGAAGTAGAACCCATGCTGAGAACCATCAAACGGCGAGTGTCTACACCATCTATCCTACCCCGTCCGAGAAATGGTAAAACCCCCGTAGGAGCGTCAACCCCCGACATTGCCATCCCCGGACCGTCGGCTTCGGCGTTGGTAACATCCACACCTAGATTTCTTGACAGAGAAGTATTGTATGAGAGTTTACCGGATGAGGAGCAACAGGTGGAAGCTCAAGAAGAAGCGGCAATTGAAAGTTCGGTAACAGAGGCTAGGGAAACCGTACGACAAATGATGGAACCGGAAGTTCTAGGGGAATACCTGGAACAGTTCTCAGGGTTAGCTAGAAAATATATCGAGGGGATGATACGAGATACAGAGAGCAAGTACGATCTCCACTATGGAGTTCGATGGGACATAGACACTGATAAATTTGCAATTGGGAATAAACAGCTTACTTTTGAGGGTCAGGACATGGTTATTACAGATCACGGCAATAGAATAGTATACAAAGGCACTCCTGGCTTTTACAAATTGATGTTCAAAATGAAACCGTTGACTTATACAACCAAAGATCTTGACAATTACCAAGACATAGTGAACCGGTCCGCCGCAAATCGTAAGAACTACGATACAACCCAAGGGATAAGCGGTAACGCCGGCTCTAAATATATAAAATTAGTACCCCCCTTGAGTACATCCTCCGGCGTTAGACAACTTACCAGAATCGTATCGAGAGTGCAGCGTACCGGTAGGGGATTATTAACAGTAACCAATAAAAAAGTGGAATTTGTTCCTTGGAAGGATCCAAATTCATTAGTGGATCGTCTGCGCATATTACTAGCCTCTCAGGTAGCGGGGCACACCGGCCATTCCAACGAAATCGTAAGCATCACCCAAGCTCTACGAAATGCGAAAATAATTCACTAAGGCGAGTACAAAAGCAGAGTACCTATTGAATTACGATCAGAAGGTGTTAGACGATAGAGTAATGCCCATAGACAAATTTGGACGTCACTACCATAGCGCGCGTTACGGTTCTCATCGCAAACATATCTTTATGAAAGTTCAAAATGTAAACCAACTCCATATAGAAGTACCGCTGCTGCTAGTGGGGCGTGGTTATGATGAAGGCGGATATTCCAAAATTTTCGGTAATAAGGAGTACATTTTCCGTTAACGATCGGTGAGATCATAAGTGTTCAAGTCAGCGGACCTTTGGTAGTATCACACATCAATGGCATCAAACACGACACGCTTGTCGGTAAGACATTGCGGCGAGGAGATAAACTGCAATTCGAATCCATAAACAATAAGTTATACGTGCAACTGCTGCTTAAATGTCCCATAGCAGTCGATACAGCAACATTCGACAATGGGTCCTAAGGAGGATCTAGTCGCAGAACTTCATAAACCAGCGCGATGAAATTTCAAGAGACGACGGGTGATTCTCAAAGGATTGCATGATTTACTACAAGCGGATTTGGTGGAGATGCAGCCATATGCACGAATCAATAAAGGTTATCGATACATTTTAGCCGTTATTAACGCGTTTTCTAAATACTTGTGGGCTCTTCCGGTAAAACGGAAAACGGGAAAAGATGTAGCGGCAGCTATGCGAAAAGTTCTTGCTAATGTGAAGGTATCTCCTAAAAACGTACCAACCGATTTGGGAAAAAAATTTTATAACGGCGATTTTCAATCATTGATGCGACGTTACAAGATAAATCATTACAGCACGTATTCAACTATGAAAAGCAGCATCGTAGAAAGATGTAACCGCACCCTTAAGAACATGATGTGGAAGCAGTTTAGTTTGCAAGGGTCCTACAAATGGTTGGACATTCTGCCCCAACTTTTAAGGAAATATAACACAACTAGGCATAGCACAACAGGTATGAAGCCGGCTGAAGTTAATCTTAAAAATGCCAAACGTCTGTTACACACCGTGTACAGCCACACAAAAACTGTAGATCCTACACCTCAAAAGTTTCATAAAGGAGACTCTGTACGCATTAGTAAATATCGTTTGATATTTAGCAAGGGCTACACACCCAGCTGGAGCAACGAAATATTCAAAATAGCCACAGTGCGACTTACAAATCCTACCACCTACAGACTCACCGATCAGGAAGGGCAGGAAATCAAAGGTGGATTTTACGAGTATGAATTACAGAAAACCAAACACTCGGACGTATACCTGGTAGAAAAGGTGTTGAAGAAGAAGGGTAATCAGCTTTACGTAAAGTGGTTGGGATTCGATAATCGTCACAATTCCTGGATATCCAAAAACAATGTTGTATAACTTACTATGATTCTATAGAACTTTTTCAATAAAACACTTTTTTTGTTTTACTACCATTTATTTTCTTTAAATAAAAACATTTTATGTTTTACAGTAATTTATTATTGTAAATGCTGAACATGAGTGACTACAGTGTTGAATAACAAATATACTTGGTAATGCTGACCCAAACAATGAGATTTGTCGTAAAATTTAACTTACTACCTATATCGTACAAGCTAGTGTTCTTAACCTATACTATAATTGCTATATACAATAACTAAACTTACAAAGTACAAGAAAGCTCCCGCTGTGTAGGACCTCTGCTGTTAAGTAATAACGAATACGGTTCCGCGAACATATTGCTTCGTCATCGTTTCGGCAATGCGCAGCAAGTTGTCAGACGACTGTTATCATCATCTATGTCACGGTGACCCCACGCTAAGGTTTTGGTAGTATTAGGAATAAGGAAGCGTTTATCATCTCGCGAAGAAAGCTCAACCTTATTCATTAATTCGGTGTACATAGTGTGTAAACGGGAACGAAACACATACATCTGACAAAATAAAACTTCCCTATTGTTTTCGGCTACAGATTTATAAATTTCGGTGGTGAGGTGATTCCGAACAGCACTCTTTCTAACTCCCTTCGCCTTTTTGGCTTCCTTACCAACAGTGTTTACACAGTATGTTTTTGCACCGACCCCGTAATAGCTACACACAGCCACCCCAGCATACTCATTCTTAAATTTTCCAACAACAGACTTAGTTCTCGGAATTCCGTGCAGACCATTCTTGTAATTTGATGTATCAAAGAGAGGAAGGTGCTCTTGCATGTCCGCGTAAAAATTTTTAGTAAAAATTTCCAGGATGAATGAGTCAGTGTCCGAATAGAGTAGAGACACATTAAGGCCGTATTTATGCTTTAAAAATTTGTAATAAAAATCGTACATGACCGTTTTCGAAAGATCTAAAACAGAGAAACCAACATAACTGGGTTTGTTATATAAAACCGACGTTCTGTTTATTTCCACTGCTATTAAATTTTCCCCAAACCGAATTCTATCTTTAAAGTTAGGTTTCGATATCAAAGCTTCTGCTCCCATTCTATTACCAATTTTCTCCCAATGACTAATTAACTTTACAAGAACTCTTTTGTTTTCCATGGTTTTACCAAAGACGCTATTGTTAGCTAGTTTAAATGAATTTCGGTGAAATTCATTGTCAGACTGGTTACGTAAATTTGTGTTTAAATCGATGTAGGATCTGAGCCAAGGAGATTGTCTAAACTTGAGTATTTTATGTGTTTTAACCAAAATCAAACCAGCGTCTAAGCATTGCTTCAAATTTCTATGGTGAATAATATAATTGTGTTTGTCATACATATTTGGAATTAATTTTGCATTTTTAAATTTTCCCTGTGGAGGCACCAATAGCTCGGAGCAAAAGGGGAAGTCATTGTGAGCGTCATGTAAATTTTTCGTAGTACCGCAAGTCAACTTCCAACACGTACCCAGTATCTGAGTCGTTCAAAATTTGAAATACGTCAATTTCCTCGTCAGTCAACCAAACAAAACCACCTTGCGGTAAAAACTGTCTCATACTATGGGCATACAAATTCGTCGCGTCTAAATAAACAATAAAAGAAGTGGGTTTGGAAGCGTCATAATTACCAACAAATTTATTGTTGGCAATAGCCTTTCGCCCGACACAAGTACTGACTCCCCCACGAATACCCTTTCTAAAAAAGTGAAACATATCCATATCCGTCAACAGTTCCAACTCAACCCCCGTATATTTTAACATGGCGTCCCAACTTAAACCGGGGGGGGGGGGGGGGTGAAGTACTGCGCCGGATCTAAATTGTATTGATTTAAATAAAAATTTCGAAAGTTTTCGAAAACGTCTGCCAAAATAAACACGTCACATTTGAGGTAAACATCGGAATAGTCGCCCAACGTTTGACATTCGAATGTTTTCCAGACCTTAACGGCGCGCTCGTAATCGACCTCAGTAATATGCGTCTCGGTTAAATGATCATAAAACTGGGCGATTGTGGGCAACGTCGGCTCGTCTAATTTTGTAAATGAGTCCAGATATGAATAAGGAAAAACACCTTTCTGTCTCATCAGTTCGAATTTGATGTCATGTCCGAATTGCTTATGAATTTCAACACACTGGTCATCCGACAACATGGCGGCCAGCGATGCCAAAGAAGCACTTAAAAATCGGTAACTATCTAAAAATCGAATTTGCATAAAAACGTTTTTCCGTTTTCCGTCAACAACGACTTCATCCACCCAAAGACGTTTGCCAAATGAAATATATTTTTCTTTATTTTCTGGAATGACATCCAGCTCTTCGTAATTTTGAGCTAACTGTTTGACAAAAAGGTGGGAATCGTAATTTAAATTGTGAAAAAATACGGGAATAAAATTTGGAAGTTTATAATTCAGATTGCAATTGGAATGGGCAGCTCCCCAATAGTCTCCGGTCAAATGGTCGTGATCGCGAATTTTTACGTCTCCCTCTCCAAAAGGACGATTGCAAATATGGCATGAAACAGCATCCTTAAAATTTTGAATTTCTTTCGGAGCCAGAGGCTTGAGGGGTACAACATGCTTCAAACTGTTGGAATATAGCGGGCGAGTAATGTGGTAACATCCCTGATCACGTGCCATATACGTGATAATTGCTACCGTAATTTCTATATTTAGAGTTCTTTGACCTGTAACATTGTGCAACATTGTGTAACTACTTGACGACACTTAATCACGTCACTCGAAGCTGGCAGATGTTATAAATAGCCGTTCCTGTATGATTTTTAGTTAGTTCATATCTTTGTGTCTAGCAGAACGTTGCTCTGCTCAAATGTGTAACTCCTACAATTTAATTAAAGAAGACGAAGAAATTTAAAAACTATACGAAGACATCATAACAGCACGTAAACAAGAAAATTCCCATTATGTGGTCATCACTGGGGACTTCAACGCAAAGATAGGACGAAAGACAACAAACGACGATGAACACATAGGACATTTTGGCCTAGGCGAGAGGAATGAAAGGGGCGAAATATTATGCGACTTCTTGTGCGAAGAAAGTTTATACTGTCTAAACACCTACTACAAAAAACCTCCACAACGAAAATGGACTTGGATCAGCCCCTGCAAGTTAGTTAAAAATGAAATAGATTTTATACTATCCAACAACAGAAAAATATGCAGAGATGTGACTGTATTAAACCAATTCGACACGGGAAGTGATCACCGATTAGTTAGAGCTGCCTTTAGAATTAACACAAAGATCGAAAGGACCAAACTATTCCACAAGGTGAAATACCCTACTACAGAAGAAATCGAAAACAGAAGAGAAGAATACCAACATGAACTAAAGAAAAAATTAGAACCGATTGAAAAATTAGTAGAAATGGACCTAGACACTCTCTCGAACAAAGTAAAAAGTGACATCCAAACAGTAACCAAAAAGCTTTGCGCTAGTACTAGCAGCAGAAGGAAACTTAAGAGCAAATTAAGCTCAAATACAATTAGCTTAATGGAAAAAAGACGTAAAACCAATAAAGATTCAGTAACATATGGCGAACTTAACAAAAATGTAAGAAAGGAAATTAGAAAAGACGTCAGGGAATACAATACAAAAATTATACGTCAAACAATTGAAGATAATAACAATATGAAAATACTACGAAGGAAGTTAAGTACTGGCAAACAAAAAATAAATAAGATGAAAAACCAACAGGGAACTCTAATAACGAACAAAACAGAGATTATTACAATAGTCGAAAACTTCTACCGAAAGCTGTACACTTCTGTAACAATTAGAGCGGACTATAATCGACAACACCCAATGATTATGAACGTAGGTTTTGAAGAGATACCGGAAATTACAACTTCCGAAATATGTGCAGCACTCAGGCAAATGAAAAATCGTAGAACACCTGGCGAAGATAACATAACTTGTGAAATGTTGAAAAATGGAGGACCAACATTAATGCACGCCTTAAAATTGCTATTTAACAAATGCCTGGATGAAGGTAAAATATCAAAAGACTGGCACAACGCGGAGGTCATCCTAATATTTAAGAAGGGAGATAACACCGATATGGAGAATTATCGCCCGATAAGTCTACTGTCTCATTTATACAAATTATTGATGAGAATCATAACAAACAGATTAACGGCAAAGCTTGATCAATACCAACCAGTGGAGCAGGCTGGCTTTCGGAAAGGCTACAGCACTCTGGATCACCTTTAAACATTAAAAATACTGATTGAGAAGGCAAATGAATACAACATTCAACTTCACTTAGCCTTTGTAGACTTCAGAAAAGCCTCCGACTCTGTAGAAATATGGGCCTTTCTCTCAGCAATGGACGACGCCAGAATTGACTCCAGATATTCGCGCCTCATAAAAAATATATATGAAACTGCTACTTTCTGCGTTCAAATAGACCAGGATTCTAAAACTAATAAGATCCCAATAGGCCGAGGTGTACGTCAAGGCGACGTAATCTCCCCAAAACTGTTTACACTGGCCTTAGAGAACATATTTAAAGAAATGCAGTGGGAGAATAAAGGAATTAAAATCGACGGCTCATATTTAAATCATCTACGTTTTGCTGATGATATTGTACTCATTAGTTGTGACATAAAAGAACTTAGAACAATGCTAGAAGACCTAAAGCAGGTATCATCAACAGTGGGGCTTGAAATGAACGCCAGCAAAACAAAAATAATGAGCCCAACAGGAGAACATCTGGAAATTCAAGGCCAAACTATAGAAATCGTCAACCAATATATATACCTTGGGCACACCGTAAAACTTGGCAAGGAAAATCAAACGGCGGAGATTGCCAGAAGAGTAGCGTTGACTTGGTCGGCCTTTAGAAAGCTGCAATATATTTTGAAAGATCCCAATATGCTCATAAGCCTGAAACGGAAAGTATACGAAGCTTGCATACTGCCAGTCTCAACGTACGGTCTAGAAACTGCCACATTAATAGACAAAAGTGCAAATAGACTTAGAACGATGCAAAGAGCAATAGAGCGAAGAATGCTTGGGATCAGTTTAAGAGACAGAGTGCGAAATGAGACCATCCGACAAAAGACCAAAGTCACAGACATTATAGAACGCGTCGCACACCTTAAGTGGCAATGGGTTGGGCATGTAGCAAGGCAAGATAACAGCAAATGGTCGAAAAAGTTAATACAGTGGCGCCCTAGGGAAACAAAAAGGAGCATAGGTAGACCACCAAAAAGATGGCTGGACGATATAAGGAGAACAGCAGGCACACATTGGCAGCAAACAGCTCACGACAGAAAAGCATGGAAGAGATTAGAAGAGGCTTATGTCCTGCAGTGGACAGCAAATAGCTGAGAAGAAGAAGAAGAAGTAAAACAAATAAAGTTTTTTTTTGTTAAGGCCACGATTGGCAACCTAACTGGCGCAATCGGTAAGATACTTGGCAAAAGGGCACTACGAACTTTTGAAACAATTTTTTTTCATTTTTCGCTCTTTTGTGTATTTTAATACTTAACCAAGTATTCCTAACTTAATCAACACCCGTACGAAGCAACGCAACTTTGAGGACAAACATCGCCAAGGAGTAGCACCGCTAACTACTGGACCAGTCTATTGGAGACATCAGTCTATTGAAGACACCTGCTCCATCGAAGAGTTCCTGATTATCGAAATCACCTGTACGACCAATCCAGAGGAAGTCTACATCTTTAATTAACTACAAATCAACTGTACGACCACTCCAGAGGAAGTCTACACGTTCATCAACTACAAGTATGAAGTAAGCACCCTTTTAAAGTGTGTGTGTGTGTGTTTTTTTTAAACAAATTATAAACCCAATAACATAGTTTTAAATATTTATTCTGCCTGAACTTAGTACGTAGCAGAACGCAGTAAGCTTGACCCATCACCGCACAGATTAAGCACTGCTTTGTGTTTGTTAAATTTCCCCTATAATAATATTGTTTACTAACATAAAAATCAATCGTTAAAAATTAAAGTGAATTTTTATGCTTAGACCACCATGTTTAATATTCAATCAAATACCAGCAAATCGAAACATGGCAGATTTATTCCCACCAGGTTTTTCTGTACGAATGATTTCTGAAATTCCAAGTTACGATGGTAACCCACTGGATTCTGGATTAAAAATGGAGGGTGAGTTACCTCACATGCACTTAGGCCGCATTAAGTGGGCCCATTGTGCTACCTCCCAGCAGCTCTCCAAGTTGGGTATCACTCAAGCCATCCAATCCTTTGAATGTACTTAAGGACAACCTCAACTGGAGTGTTGCTAATTCTGACCATATCGGGCCAGAAGTCCCCCAACATATCCTCTGACTCTTTCGAGAGCTGGACAGTGGCACGGAACGTGTTCTGCTGTCTCGTCATCCTCGTTGCATCCGCGACAGTTTGGGCTGTCCACTAGTCCCATCCTGTGCATATGTTTGTTTAGAGTGCAGTGTCCAGATAGGATACCCACGACTAATCGAAGGTTTCTTCGGGACAGTTGCAAGCAATATTTGGCTGTCTTTGGCGAGGGCGCTGTAATAGCAGCTCTTTCTTGCCGGCAGTTTTGCATGTTAACCCATCTTCGTATGAAGCTGTTTAAGGTTTCTTGATATAGCATAGAGCTTAATATTGTCAGGGATATAGGGATTACGGGTTCTGGCCCCCAGAGAGGTTGCCCGGAAGCCAGTCTCGCAGTCTCATCAGTCTCCTCATTGCCGTAGTTACCGTCATGTCCTTTCACACATACAAGGAAAACGACATTATTTTTTGAGATATCCTCGAGAGCTTCACGGCACTGCAGTACCACACCTGAGGTAATTTTGCAACTGCCCAGGGCTAGTAAAGCGGTTCTACTGTCACTGAAGATACCAATACATTGATTCTCGATTTTCCTTTCAAGAATTGATTTTGCACCATGCATTATTCCAATTACTTCCGCTTGGAAGACACTGGCCATTTTGCCTAGTGGTATGCTTTGGCGGAGGTTCAGATCGTCAGAGAAAACTCCGGCACCCGTTCCATGCTTTGTTTTAGATCCATCAGTAAAGATGGATATATCTATATGCTGGGTAAACCCGGCATTTTCATAGACGTTAAATTGTCTGTTGAAGGCATATTGCAGAGGGAGGTAGTCTACTATAGCGTCCAGAAGAGGGATCTTGTCGACGGCCTCATTCAGGATGCGGGTATGCCTACCTCCCCTGCCTGCTGTGTGCCACAGCCCTTTGTAGCGCAGCCTCAAGGCGGTCCTTACGGCTACTTCCTCCACAAAAAGATCAAGTGGTGGAAGGCATAAAACCACCTCTAAAGCGGCTGTAGGGGTTGAGCGTATAGCACCTGTAGAACTAAGACAGGCAAGGCGTTGC
>CALNHX010007702.1:0-70486 GCA_940337035.1 Agriotes lineatus | reverse complement strand
AGTAATAGTTTTTTCTACTCCTTTATTAGTAAATTGCTCATTAAGCACTGTTTACTTGATTAGTAAATTCGTTGTTACAAACAGTGTTACGTAATGATAATGACTAACACGTAATTTTTTTTATTACGTTACAGTTAGCTTCTGTTGTTTGTACGAAGCGGTGTAGGGATGTGACTGCAGCCGCCTAATTTTTAAAATGGTGTGACAGATGATTTGACAGTTAATAAAATATTTCTTTTTCGTTTAACGAAATGAGTGTGACCGTAGAAAAAGTATAGTACGCAACTCGGGCTATAGAGCAATTACACGCTCGTGGAATTACACACGCGCCGCTACGCGGCTTGTGCGTAACTTTTCCAACTCGCGTGTAATATGCTTCCTACAGCTCTCGTTGTGTAATATACTATTATGTTTTAAAGGAAAGCAAATATGTTTTATGTCTTACCAGTACCTTATTAGCTCTTAACAACTTCGATACGCGGGCATAAAAAGGATGATTATGCTCTAGGGCATTAAGGGTTGCTATAGTTTTAAATAGATTAATACAATACAAACACGAAGTTGACATTTGTCATTTTATTTATTTTCATTTACAATGAAAGAACAATTATTAAATGTACCAGTAATAGAAACACTTTTCCCGTCTAATTGTAAGGTTGCGGTATTTGATATTGAAGACCCTCCAGCTAGAAGTTTGGCGACTTTATTTTTGGATGCGATACTGTCTTCTAAATATCCTTCCACAACGCTCAAACCCCCCTAGCCGCCATGTCTTTTTAATGTAGTCATACTGGCTCCTGCGTCCGCTAGTAAGGTGGCTGATGTTCTTCGCAAACAATGACCTGTGTATTGGTCGGCATCTTTCAAATTTAAATATTTAGCTATGGTAGCAGGAATCTTTCCAAATGTATTTTTTCCAACAACCTGAGCACAACAGCGGCCGTTTCTATAATTTACGAAGTACCTCCGTAAGCCTTGTGGTCGCAACGATCCATATTTTCTTATCAGCTTCAAAGAACCCATTGTTTCGTCATCAATAATGGTAAAAATACGTTTCTTGTCGGTTTTTGTTTCGGGTATGGTCACAACAATGACTTCACCCCTGTCGTCTATATGATTAATTAACATATTCACTAATTCTTCCCGCCTGCAACCTCCAAACACCCCAAATAACAGCGCCACTTTCATCATCAGAAACGTTTCGTTTGGTGCTTCCTGAATAAACTTTATCACTTCCTCTCGAGTTAAAACCTTCGATTTTTTTGGTTCATATCCTTTAAATCTTTGTTTTAAAAAAGCTACTAACTTGGGGTATTTTCCAATGTCAATATTTTGGTTCAGTAGTACTGTTTTCTTGAGCATAGAAAACTTTGTCCAGAGCGAGTTTGCAGCAAACTTTCCAGACTGTAAATAAGTAAACAAATTACCATAATGATAATAACAGTGTGAGACATACCAATTCTTCAAAATATCCCAACAAAACTGTTTCATTAATGAGTGCAACACCATTGTCTACCATCCATTCTTGAAATTTGTCAAATTCCACTTCGTACAATCCTTTTGACTTTCGGGGTAATATATTTTCCGTTGCTCTCGCTGCTCTTTCGAGAATTTCTTTGGGAATTTCAATAATTTCTCCGTTATTCATCATTTTGTATTTCGTTCTGTCAGCGTTTTGTGCAAAACAAACTTTTGGTTGTTTAGATACTTTCCCTAGTTACCAAATTCACAGACCACTCGTCACGATAAACTTCAATCATATCAATATTAAATTATTGTTCTCCAAGGTATAGAACTGGGGGTAAGACATAAAATATTGTATGTACCACGGGCATTACTTGATGTCTATGCCCTCTGGCGACTTAAAAACTCTCGGGCCTAGCGGCCCTCGACCTTTTAAACTCGTCGCCCTCGCGCATAAACATCATAATAATGCCCTTAATTCATAAATAACTATTACATTTTCTTGCTACAAAAGCGCATTTGAAGGTCGAAATATAGCACCTGCCATTAAATCAAGGCTAATTAAGGTAGGTACCTACATAAAAAGATGCAGACAGATCACAAAGTAATGTTGCAGATTAACTACAAATTGAACTTTTAAATTAACAAATGTATAGTATCTTCCTAAGTATCAATAATAGAATTATCTAACACAAACCCAAACTAAATATGCAGCCTTTAATATCTCCAATATCGTATTTTTGGAAAAAGGTATATTTTCCAGATGAGCGATTCATACAAAGTTTGATTTGTATAAATAATTTCTGGCAAGGTACTTCAGTTGTGGAATGTTGCGTTACTCATTTCAGCAGTCTGGTAATGCATGATTCAGTACTTCATTAAGTGCAGATGTTTCGGTCATGAGATTATTAATATTAGATTTAAGTTACATAATAAGCTATGCTTGGACAAGCAGATTATCAACAGTAGTATACTACCTATATTCATTTATTTTACCGGTAATTTTGATGGATATAAATAATGGTTTATTGCGGCAAATATCTGCATGACTGCAAAGCAGGAGTGCAAATTTTCAGAAGCAATCAGAATTACTGATAAAAATGAATGATTGAAATATATTTTATCTACGACCACTACTAAAAGTAGGCCTTTTAGCGCTAGCTTGTTTCACTAAAAGTGACGTTTTATAGTTTACCGTGGTTAAAAAAATCAGTTGTTTACTTTAAGCGCATCTGTGCTGTGGTATAAAGTGAAGTGAGGTTATAAAACTACAATTTCGAACTGGAAGTGAAGTTGTAAAGTTATTCTAGTTACTTCCGTTACAGGTAAAGTGTTTTTGAAATAATTAAAGCGTTATGTAATGAATACAGTCAGAGGTGTAGTATTAATAATTACCTTTCCTAACTGATCTTGACAGTACTGGGTCCGCAACAATTCGCCCCCGCCCCAAGGCCTACTGTTTACTATGACATAAATTATAACTTGTAAAAGCACACCTCTATGCGGTGTTATATCACTTATTTATATGATAAATTAAATATATACAACTTACCTCACAAACGTCAATATTTGACATACAAATATTGTTCAGTTATATCTTTCTAATTATTTTAAAGATTGCTCCGGCTAGTCAGTAAAGCTAAAGAAATACTCCTTACCCTCAGCTGAATGGTGCTTCGTAATAACAAGTATTACTGATTGTTCAACTATTTGATTAATATAAAGTAATTTTATAGTTACTTCCAGGTCTTTACTGATATTTTAAATATCTTAACGACATTCATATATGCTTATTGACTTATCAATGACGTAAGGATAGTCAGTTTGTTTTAGATAACTTTTAATAAATATTTAAAACCCAAAATCCCTAATTTACAATTCCCAATCTTAAATTAAATCAAAAAGGTTATAATTTCAAAATATAATGGCCTAAACTCGCCGAGTACTCAGAACACGAAAAGAATTTAGATAAATAATAATAATTCTTAGTTCGAAATACAATTTCCTTAATATTAAACACACAATTTAAATATTCTTGAAGTATTCCCAAAAGTTGTTCGAAAAGTTATGAAACAAACACTGACCTTAGCGTCGCTTTAGCGTAACCTGATCAGCAACCTATAGAATTCCTCTGCAAACGAAGCAGGACAGCTAACAGTAACTGGCTGGTTGAAATCTCCAATCCCCTTCCAAAAAGCTCTTTGGATATGTTGCTATCTCCCAGATAGCACTTCTGAATTGAATGCACAACACTCACGTAAACACTGGCTCTACGTTAAGTATATTGTAAGTTATTTACTTTGTAATATAACTTCAATATGATATTGCAAACACTTCAATTATGTCGACTTGATAGACGGTTTGATTTGTTGAATTTAATTTGTGTCATTACCAGATACTTTCTGTGTAATGATCTTTTACTTAAATTCAAATAAAAATACCAATTGGTTGAGATTGAACCACCATCGGTTTTAATATGACCGTCTCGAGTCGAATTTCAAATTGAACTTTTTTATAATATTGTTTATTTACTTCTCTTTGGTTACCCGTAACTATTCACAACACATCGATTGTACATAAACTTTTTAAATTAACTATCTGGATATATTTTATATGAATAAATGTGCCATGCAGACTGCATGTAACATTACAAAGTGTAAGAGTAAAATTAAGGTCGTAGATAAAATATTGTATGCAACGCGTGCTAAAAGTCTTTTATGCACTCGACATGTTATGAAACTCAGCCTTCAGCTTTGTTTCATAATTTTCATATCTCGCGCATAAACTTTTAGCACTTGCTGCATAAATAGCTATTATTTCATTTTGCAACGATAATCTTGTTTATTCACCCTCGATGGAGGGCATAATATGGCTTTTCTGGCCCTAGGGCCTTTAAAGTTGCTGAGCAGTATTACAAGCACCAACAACTTAGTATAGCAACACCAACAATCTGTATAGAAACATTGCACACCAAAAATGCAAAACGCCGCCACATGGATGATGCAGTAGTCTCTATAGTCAAAATACGATTCCTTGAATTTTGTCTATTTTAAGAACCAAAATGAAATAAAACGTACATACCACATACCTATTCACAATTATAGCTCTCGGGAAATTTAAAGCTTTCCACTTCACGTCACGCTTTAAACATTCCCTCGTGCTGTAATTTATTGATGATGCCCTTACTATAACTATTGCATGGCTATAGCACAAATCATTAAAAAAGGGTTAAGGCAGGGCCCCGTAAGGGCTACTGGCGCCTGTGTGCAAAAAAGGTTTTTGGAGGCATTTTGGATCATGTTTTTTTATTTATTTTTTTGAAGGTAGGTAGGTAGGTAGGTGCTTGAAATAAAGCAAAAAACTGAACTTTAGAGGTCATATTTATTTGTAGACTAAAATATCAAAATGAAACAAACAGAATAAAATCATAACAAAATAAATTAAAATAAATTCTTGTTCACACCCATTTTAAAGCATTTACTTAACTAATGGGGTACAGACACGTTGTTTATAAATACTAGAAAATAACCCAAAACTAAAAATCACATTTTTTTTAGGAACAAATAACAGAAATATTGCCTAATGTCTACATATATATAAGTACTACTTTCTACTTATACTTAGATATTTTAAAAAATATGCAGATACTTCTGATAACAAATACCTAGGTAACTTCGTTATAAAACAAAAATGATAGTTAGGTACAATAGAAAAATTAAAAATAGCTGTTGTACTAGCGATGTTCCGAGACTTTGCTGTTGCAAATTCATTAATTACATCGCTAAAATTTATACCATCAAAAATTTCTTGTTCAATTGCTAATATTGCTAGCCCAGACAATCTTTCTTGAAGCATTGTCGATCTTAAATAATTTTTAATGATTTTTAACTTTGAAAAAGATCGCTTACCAGAAGCTACAGATACAGGCAATGTCAGAAGAATTCTTAGTGAAATGCTTACGTTTGGAAGGGTGGACATTAAATTGTTTTCAAATATATATTGTAAAATACTTAAGGGGTCACTATCATCAAGTAATGAAAACAACTTTAACGCTTTAATTTCATTAAACAAATCATTGGAGTCTATATCCTTATTATCCTGATCTGTCAGTCGTTCTTCAAGAACAGAACAACGTTTTAAAAGATCGCTGTCACTTAATTTGAATATGTCGCTAAAAAATCCGAAAATATTATCATACTCATTTAATAAGTCAAATCGGTTTTTTAGAGAGCTTAAAGTTTGATCTATAATTTTTAAGAAAAAATTAATTTTAAAGGCGGTTTTTGGATCATGAGGGGTCTCACCTCGGTGTTCATAGTCAAACAGTTTTGGTTTAAATTTCCTCCTGACCGTTGGTAACGGTGGAAAGTCTTCTTCAATTTCGAGAGAGAGTGCTACTTCTTTCGCTTGTACAAGAATTTCTTGAAATGATTGGTCAGATCTATATTGCTGGAAGTGATCAACTAAATTCTTTAGGTAGGTTTGGCATACTTTAATATTAATTGTAGCACTTTGGATTTGTTTGCTGACAATATTTATATGAAATAAAACGTCATGCCAAATAATAATTCCACAAATAAATTGAAAATTTTGTACAGACGTTAAGAGGGAACTCGCTTTATGTCTTGCATCAATGTGAAAGGAATTATCTTTAGCTACTTCTAGAAGACCTTCGCAAACCTTAATTAAATAAAGTTTAAGGGGCTTTATTGCATTAATTTTGCTGGAGCATCTTGTCTCACTTAGAGGCTTTAAACTTAACCCGGGGACATTTTTTCTCATAACATCTCACCTTTTTGTGGATGACGAAAAAAAATTATATAACTCGTGCACAAGATTAAAAAAGTTTATTGTAGCATCTGACACCTTAGAAGCGTCATTTACGGTTAAGTTCAAAGTATGAGCCGCACAAGGTACAAAAAGGGCTCTCGGATTCGCATCAAGAATGAGTTTTTGAAGCCCAACATGCTTTCCCTTCATGTTTGCCCCATTATCATAACCTTGTCCCCTAATATTTTTTATATCTAAATTTAATTTTTTCAAAATTTCTGTCACAAATATATCCCTTCCCTTGTAGGGTCCAGTATTGGATTAAACGCAATAAAACTTTCCTTAACTTCAACCTTTTTTGAAGTGATGTTAAGGACAATATACCTCAGAACAAGACTAATTTGCTCAGTATGACTAGTGCCTGGTGTACAATCTAATATTATTGAAAAATATTTTGAACTGCGAACCATTTCTAAAATATTATTTCTTACTTTAAACGACAATAATTCAATTATTTCATTCTGTATTTGCACGCCTAAATAATGAGTCATTTTAACAGATTTGTTTTGGGAGTTACACACTTGGCTAACGTGCTGTCTCATCACTGAATCAAAAGAGGCAATCATCTCAACAGCTTTTAGATAATTTCCATTATCATCTTCGAAAAGTAATTTAGAAGAACCTTGAAATGCCAAGCATTGTGTAGATAAATACTTAACAATCGCAATAATTCTTTCCAACACGTCGCGCCAATATTTTTTTCCGTTTCTAAAATCCGCAGGTGATGAGCATTAACAGTCGTAGATGTCTCCAACATTTTTTTAAAATTTACCCAAGTGTTCATATAACTGTTGTGTAAAATTGACGTTTCGTGTCTCTTCATTAGCAAAGACGAGTGTTGCCAATCAGATACTCCATTTGTATCACAAAAAGTGTTAGGAGTTTTACAAAACAACTTACAACAAAAACAATATACAGAATCTTTAGAAATAGAGTAAATTAGCGAAGTCCTTTCGACTTTTTCTCCATTTGCTAGACTTCTTACAAAGTATTTGCACGAAAACTTTCTCTTATCTTTATTACTAGGAAAGCTAAAACTGATGTCTATCAAGGGCGGACCACTTTTAAACAATATTCTAGCCGGGGTCGGACGGAATTATATCGACACTAGCCTCATTAAAGCCTTCATCGAAAGTGTCACTTGCAGCAGGTATTTCGGTAGCTGACATTACCGAACTCCTTACACAAGCTGAATTACCTGAAGTGGATTGTTCAAGTGCTGTAGACGAGGATGGTGTCATCGCTTCATCGGGCTCTGCATCAGTAGAAGCTGTTTTGCTGCTACAACCGCCGCCACTTGTTGCAGGACCTGATGTTACTGTGGTCGCCTCTGTTGAAATTTCAGATGGTCCACTCACGTTTACTGATATTACGGATTTAGAATCTTGAGATTCGGTCGCATCGATAGTCTCCGTGGAATCTTGATTGTTTTGCAAGAAGTGCTTTAAAGATCCAGCCATTTTGTTCCTTTCTTGTAGTCTCAGTTTCTTTTGCTCGCGACACTTCGCACCTGAAGGTCTCTTTCTTTTATCCTGAAAAAACAAATAAATAATTAGTACTCATGGGAATTAGGAATTAACTTCTAAAGTAAGCACAATAATAAGCACCAAGTTTGCATATTTGAGTAAAAAGCAATTTGTTCGAGCCCTTTCAGCTTAAACCCTTTCAAAAATAAAGGCAGAAAAAATATTAAACTGATCTTATAGCCCTTAAAAAACCCTACAAAATGGTTTTTTAAAAAGATCGATAGCATAAAAACTAAGCGAGTTATGGATAAAAAACCAATTACTTTTTTAAACTCGTACATGACATTTCAATTAATAAAAAGATATTTGGGTAAAAAAATAATTATAACCAGTATCCTATAAAGAGTTAATGTTGATAGTATAAAGTAGGGAACACTTACCATTTTATAAAAAATCAAACCGTTGAAATTGCAGTCAGCAGGCATTCAGCACTTAATTTTTTAGAAAAAAAGTAGTAAACAAAATATTATACAACACAACACTTGACAAAATAAAAATAACTTTAAATGTAAAAATTAATAAGTTTACTTGTTTTTATGCACTTGTTGCACGGTCGCACGGTCCAGTGAACTAACCGGTTTAAAAACGCCTCTGGCGATGCATCGCTTTTATAGCGCTCCAGGCATTATTCATGTCTGAACAGGAAGAAACTACCTCCTGACATGTTCTCGCAACATAGGAATCGGCAGTAACTGGATGATATACTAATAAAATTTCGTGTGTATTTATACCTAATCCTATTTAATTTCTCAACTTTTATTTTAAAATTAATTTTTGTTTTTTGTTTTTTTTGCAAAAAAATTTTTTTTGACCCTGGGTTGGGGGCCCCTAAAGGATGGCGCCCATGTGCATTTCACACTTTGCACATATGGTAGCGGGGGCCCTGGGTTAAGGCGTAGTATTATCGAAAACTGTTATATAACCAAATAGTATATAGTTTATAGGTAGGTACTCTTTGATATAACATAATTATCGATAAGTGAACAAAAAAGAGATACCAAACCTTATCGATGGGAGTGGTTATGGGAGATTGGTTGAAAGTACTGAAATGGAGTTGAATCATTGATGGAGTTACGTCATTTGACAGATGTATGCAGTTGTCAATGGAAGCAAATGGAAACAAACTAATTCGTCAGACTTTCACACCTCAAAATTCTTTCACTTATAGGTAATACCATGAGTAGTCAAAGTTATGTCGAATATTTTTGCTGTGATATCATGGTATCACGAATGTCCATTGCGCTTAGGTACATGAGTAGTGATACCACCGTAAAAATATTCTACTCAACTTTAACTAAGAATGGCATTCGAGGGAAAATTCAACGAATATAACTGTAAAACTTCAATTTGAGAGCAAATTTTTACATGAAATTTGCATTGCTGTGGGTTCGTTTCCATAGAGCAACCAAAACAAAAAATTATAATCATCACATTAAAAATGTCAAAAAATTATGTCGCCAGGATCACTAATTACCTATGTGAAAACAAATCGTTTAAGCCAAGTTTAATTTTGCATATTATTTCGTTTTTGAGAATACTTTCTGGATTTTGCATATTTAGTTATATTTAGCAATCATTTGTGGATAATGTATGAACTTTTTGAAATTTTTTGTAAAATTTACTATTTCATTAAATTTTTGTGTGCAACTGAGATATATACTTTCACTTTCTACCACTGGAGTGCAGTGCGCGTATCGAAATAAGCAGAGGAAAGGGGAAGTCCCTAATAAAATTTTTGACTATAAAAACATAGACTGCCAGCAACCCCCACTTTCCCATAGATGCACTGTAGAAGGAATCGGCCAACATAGAATCCATTTCAAGAGTGTTGGGTGAATAATAGTTTGGCGGGGTTAGAGGAAATCTTATTTTTATGTAGCCTACAACGTGAAGTTAGCGTTGGCAGTCCATGTTTATATAGTCAAACGTTAAAATGAATGACGTCTTTGAATAAAAATTAGAGAAATAAATATACTCATACAAAATAATAAATTTTTTTATATTATTTAGAATACCCCTACTTATTTAAAAAAAAATAGAGCATATTATGTGCATATACAGTGTCCAGCAACTGGTATTACCTATTTTCCAAGACCTGTCCTAAGGATAAAAAGTAATGGATTGAAACAAATTTGAGATGAGTATCAACTCTATTATGTGCAATTTTAGTTCCTAAAAATGACTTCATTTAAATGGCCTCCCTTAGCCTCGATGCAGTACTGCAATCTTTGTTTAACACTCGAACGTTTTGCATCACTCTTCTCAACAATTCTGGTCCAATACTCTCTATTTCTTCTGAAATACGCATTTTAAGGTCTTGTATTGTTTGAGGATGCTTCTCGTAGACCTTTTGCTTCAGATATCCCCACAAAAAGAAATCAGGAGCCGTCAAATCGAGGAAATTGGACCGCCATGTTATATTACCAAACCTCAAAATCAACTGTGTTCACAACTGATTGACTTCGTTTAAAGTTTTCAACCACGTATACGCGTTGGTTAATTGGAAAATTATCCATGATCTATTAAACTGCATAAATTAACGCACATAAATCTGACAATAGAAATGTCAATTACAAAATAATGTTTTCGTAACAGCCTACTAAAAATAGGTCATGCCAGTTGCTGGACCCTTTATTATAACTCTGGGTGCATACACTCAACAAAATGTATGCATATATATGCGCATATTTTCGTACATTTGAGTGCATATAATTATCAGCTTTCGTTATGTCGATATAATTCTTTTTTATTGGCTGAAAACAAAACAACGCTACATTGTCATTGGTCTATTTGAATTATTTGATAGATGTGTGGAACAAAGCCGTAGGCAGGTGGAGAGTTTTGGAGGTTAAACCCCCGAAATGCCATAGCCAACTCACCGGTTTATACATATTTACTAAAATATTATAATATACTTATGCTTAGTTTAAAATAAAGTTCTGACTTATTGTCTCTGGTGCAGAGCTCGACCCCCCCCCCCCCCCCAAAGTGAATTCCTGGCTACGGCCTTGGTGATGAATTTTCTATATCAGTATAATATGTTGTGTTCACATACCGAGAATTTCTGACAAATAAATAGGAGACATTGAGATATATCTTATTACGTTATTACTATGAAAATTTCAGTGACGTACATCATGCACATCTAATTGTGTCCTGTCATCTTTCAAGCAAAAGGTTAAGTAATAAACTATAGTAATTATGTACATGATTTTCACAATTACTCTTCAAAACTTTATAATTCGTACAGGTACAGTCGTATTCAAAAATTTGTTGTAGAGAGACAGTTATAAGTTTATTGGTGGTTGTGTATTTACTCCAGCCTCACACCGTATCATTAGCTAAGTAGACCTACACGTATGCTTTAAAAATATTTGTATGTATATTTAACTTTCTTGAACTTTGTGTAATTAATGCATATTCACAAAACAAAAATGCTGTACAACACTTTAATGAACACGACTGTACATTCAATTTTGGAGGATTTTATTTTCTTCAAGATTTCCCATTCTTAGATTTACAACAGTAACTGGTCTTTGACAGTTCAAAGCCTAACATTATTGTATCGTGTGTTCCAAAAAAAAAACTCATTCGCAGCATGCAGCATGCAGCATGCCATGATCAAATTGAAGTTTACCGTAACTTGATATACAGATTGTCCGAAATCCGTTTTGAACATAGGAAGCTAATGAGTGCGACAAGGAAGACATAAACAAAATGATTGGCAGGACAAAGATACAATGTAATCATGGCTAGGAAAATTTACTATATTTAAACCTCACTTTATATTCTTAATGACAGATAAAATATTTGACAGAAGTGTTTGTTTCATTGACCTAATTTTAGTTTAAAAATTTACTTAGCCATGATTATATTCTATCTTTGTCATGCTACTCATTTTCTTTATGCCTTCCTTGTCGCACTCATTAATTTCCTATGTTCAAAACGGATTTCAAACAATCTGTATACCCATTGAAGCAAATGAAGTACCATAAGTCAACATTAGCATTGATACTCACGTACGGCTATCGCCTTAAAAATCTGGTACACCAAAAAATTTTTCCTTTTGTGAATACGACTGAAATAACATAAGTTACGACCACAATTTTTAAATTCAAGTCACTAGATTTTCGACCAGATTTTTAAGGCGATAGCCGTACGTAATAAAATAGTATTACGCTCTCTCTGGTATATATTTTAAATCATTATATTCTCTTCTGAAATAAAATTCGTGGTAGGTACGCCTAATAATCTATACTCAGTTTGTTATAATCCCAATGCAAGCAAAATACAACTCCTATTTTCCTGCTTTGGGATTATAATTCATAATATTCATTAAAAAAATAATCGATGGTAAGCGTACTACTTATTATATTGCCCCTGAAAATTGCTCCACTACTGAGTTTATATTTCTTAATAACCAATCATAAGATCGACGAAATTTTCAATTGTATTCCCTCCATATTCTCGGCATGTAAAAAGAACAGTACGTATAGTCGGTTCAGTAAACACAAAAACACAACGTGGCATTTGATTAAAAAAACTTCATGAGTGTACATTCAAAATTAATCTTTGCCTAGGAATGTACTTACAAAAAGTTACTAACACAAATAGGTTAAGGGTGTGACATTTACTTAGCATCTGTCATAAATGTTATAAACACACGTAACTACTTTTAAGGATATTATACATACTGTGTTGGATACTATTGACGTAGCAGTAGTAGAGAAGCAGCCTAAGTAGAGCAATCAAGTTAATTCCGCCAATTAAATCCGCGGTTTGACCTAATTAATTCCGCGGTTTGACCCAATTAATTTTCGCGGATTGACCTAATTAATTTTCGCGGATTGACCTAATTAATTTTCATATGTGCTACTGATTAAATTACGCACTAGCTTCTGATTAAATTACGCGGCGGCCATTTTTAATTTGCTTCTGGAATTACGCGGCGGCCATTTTATTTTCGCGCGAATATTTGAATTTGAAATTTTTCAGATTTTTTTCTAAGTTCAATTTTTGAATTTAAACTTCCCGGGGTGTCGGTCATCTTTGTTTTCTGCGTGCGCATTTCTCACGGTTGTCGTTTTAATTTTAATTTTCGCGAAAATATTTGAATTTCAAACTGGTAAATCTTCCGTCTCCCTCATCGAAGCTGCTGTCTCTCTCTTGCATTCACAGAAGAGCTGTTTATATTTAAAAAAGGTTTTTGTGTCGGCCTCAAGTGGGAATTGAACCAACGACCTCAGTGTTACGAGTCTAAGGGCTAACCAACTGAGCTACCCAGACAACGTAACTGAGTCCTATTAAAACTTCAACACCTGCGTGTAGAGCTCCCTTGTTTTAAACAAACTATTTTTTGAGAAATATGATTTATAAGAATGGAATTGCATAGCCTGTGGTGCTAAATAAGGTGTAGTAATTTTAAAAAACTGCTTTTGCAATTGGATGTGCTAGAACTAATTATTTTAATTTTATAATATGGGTGACGCGCATGAATGGATTAACGATATCCCATTGTCCCAACAGAGATTCTCATTGTCCCTACCTACTATATAGATGGAAATTTCCGATCGGTCGGCGATAAGAGGTAAAGGCAGATCGTAAATATAAACTTACTTACTTACTTACTTACTTAACCGGCGTTACAATCCTTAATGGATTTTAGCCTCATTCACGGTTGTATTCCAACGGGCTCTGTCTTTTGCGGCTCTTCTCCAGTTGGCTACCCCAAGGATTTCCAGGTCGCGCAGTACACCATCCATCCATCTCTTCTTGGGCCTGCCCCTCGCCCTTCCGTAGTCTGGCCTCCATTCCAATACACTCTTTACGCTCCTTTCACACCCCATCCGCTCCACGTGCCCCAACCATCTAAGTCTTTGAGCTTTCACGAACCGCACTATGTCCTCACCTTTTATTAATGCGTCTATTTCCGCGTTCGTTCGACGCCGCGGGTTGCCTCTATCCTGGACGGGGCCCCATATTCTCCTCAATATGGTTCTTTCCGCCGTTCGCAGTCTGGTTTGGTCATTTACTGTTAAAGACCACGACTCACACCCGTATGTTAACACTGGTCTTATTATTGTCCTATAAATTTTCCATTTTAATGCGTGCGTTAGTACTTTCGATTTCATTATATTCTTATGAATGAAATAACTTTTATTTCCGTTCTGGATGCGCCTCGTTATCTCATCACTCATATTATTTGTGGCATTTAATTGCGATCCTAAGTATACAAACTCAGTTACCTCCTCAAATTTGTAGTTCCCGATTTTTAGATCCTGCAACTGGTGCTCGCGTTTGGTTATTCTCATGTATTTCGTGTTTTCCTCGTTTACCTGCATCCCCACCACTTCTGCTTCTTTCTCAAGTGTACTGAAAACTCTTTTGAGCTCGCCCAGGTTTCTACTTGATATGACGAGGTCGTCGGCGTACGCGTTGATTTGGACCGTTTTAGTCGTGATATTTCCTTTAATGTTTAATTTCCTGATTACTGATTCCAACATTAAATTAAATATCATTGCTGATAAAGCATCGCCCTGCCTTACTCCCGTGCTTATCTCGAATTGGTCTGTAATTTGTTGCTGCACTAGTACCTTTGCTTTTGCCCCGTGGAGAGTCATACACGCCAGTCTGATAAGCTTGTTTGGAATTTCGAGTTCTTTTAGTCTTTCGGCTATCCTGCTTCGCCTCACCCTGTCGAATGCCTGTTTAAAATCAATGAACAAGTTGTGTAATTCTATGTTGTGCTCGTATACTTTTTCAAGGCTTTGTCTCATAGTGAAAATGCTATCCGTCGTTGATCTATTCCGCCGAAACCCACTTTGGTAGTCACCTAGTTGCTGTCCGAGTAATTAACCAGACGATTATAAAGAACATTTGAAAATACCTTATAGGATACATTTAATAGTGTTATGCCTCGGTAATTGTCGCACATGTATTTGTCACCTTTTTTAAACAGAGGCACTATTACACCGCACTTCCATTCCTCGGGCATTTTTTCTTCACTCCAGATTAACTTAATTAGGTAGTGCAACTGCTTCTCGACATCTGACCCACCGTTTTTTATTAATTCCCCCACTAATTCGTCATGACCCGGTGCCTTATTGCTCCTAATTTTCTTGATAACTGTTCGCACTTCATCAAGTGACGGTGGTTCCTCCTCTCTTTGGTCCACTATCTCTCCACGCTCCCTCTCGTCGTCGTTTCTTTCCGATTGTTCCTCTCTTTCCTCGTTTAGTAAGCTTTGAAAGTGCTCTCTCCATCTATTAAGTATTGTGCTTTTCTCAGACAGGAGAACTCCCTCCTTGTCTTTACACTCATACGTAGTCGCCTTATAATTCCCCGTATTAATTTTCACCTCCTTATAGAATTTTCTTATATTATTCCGGCTATTGTATTCTTCCATTTTTTCAATTCGCCTATTAAACGCATCTCGCTTCTTCTGTCTGCATAACTTCGTAGCTTCTCTTCTTAGAACAGAGTACTCGTTTCTATTTGCTTCTGTGTCGTTTTGCAGCATTTTCAGCCTTGCCGTGTTTTTCCTTTCCATGCTAATCCTACATTCCTGATCGAACCATTCCGAGTTCGCGCTTTTCCTTTCTACACGGCCTAGTACGTCCTCCGGTGCTTCAAATATTGCTCGTGAGGTTCTTCCCCATTCTTCGTCTACATTACCTGGTACTCTCACTGATGCTAAATTGTGGGCTAAATTTTCTATATATCTCTTTTTAACTTCCCTCTTGTTTAATTTTTGCAGGTCCCACTTCCTCCTTCTACTCAGCTTTGTATTAGGTTCTGCTTGTAGTTGCTGCTTTAATTTCATTATTAAAATAGCATGGTCTGAGTCGCAGTTAGGCCCGCGATGCGCTCGCACGTCTTGCACCGCTGTTGATATTCTCCTTGAGGTTAGCATATGATCTATTTGACAGGTGCTGCTATTGTCTGGCGAGCTCCACGTAACCTTGTGAATCCTTTTGTGCTGAAACATTGTACTGCAGATCACTAGGTTTTGTAGTGCTGCCAGGTTGCATAATCGAAGTCCATTATCGTTGGTTTTTTCGTGCAGCGTATGTTTTCCGGCAACTTCACTTATACTTTTTTCCTTGCCTATCTGCGCATTAAAATCGCCCATAAGAATTATGGTATCGTAGTTTGCTACTTTGTCGCAGGTTTGTTGTAAATTATCGTAAAATTCTTCCTTCGTCTCTTCATCCGCGTCGTTCGTTGGCGCATAAGCGTTTACCAGTGTTATATTGTAGTATTTTCCCTTAATTCTTAGTTTGCAGATCCTTTCGTTGACCGGCTGAAATTGCAGTACATATTTTCTAACGTGTTTTCCTATTATGAACCCAGTCCCTCTATGCCCTTGCTTTGCTGCGCCACTGTACATCATACTAAAATTTTCTTTATTTATCGTTCCTTGCCCTGCCCATCTCACTTCTTGCAGCGCTACTACATCGATTTTATAGTTCCTCAGTACCTCTGCAACTTCATTCATTTTACCTGGCTGCAGCAGCGTCCGCACGTTCCAACTTCCAAGTCTTATCATCTTCTTTTCCACCATGTTGCTACTGCTGTAACTGCTAGTACTATTACTCGTAACATCCTTAATCGTATACCTTTTCATTGCGTGTTTCGACATCGTTTTTCCTTCCTCGTAATCCGTTAATCGTTTTTTGTCTCGGTTTTCTTAATATCCCGGGCACGCTCATCCCAATCGTATCTCTGACCATCAATTGTAATCTTTCTGTATCCCACTATTGCTTTTCTTCCCTTTTCTCTTTCGTCTCTTGCCCTGCTTCGTAGTTCCGCTTGCGTCCTCCGCTCCTCGTACGTTAGATCACTCTCGATGTAAATTTTGGTGTTTTTTAGCAACTTTTTCTTTTCCATAATCTCTTTCTTCATGCTAGCCGTTTCCATTTCTGCGATAATAATTTCTTTACCTGACTTTCCCGTAATGGTGTAGCTATCTTTAACTTTTGCTATGGTTTCCAGTTTGTCTTCCATGAACTGTTCCACTCCCTGTTTCAAGTCACGTTCTGCTATTGATATTCCTTTTATGACTACCTTATTCCTACGTTTCTCTTTGTCCTGCTTCTCTAACTTATCTTCCAGAACCGCTACTCTCTCTTTTAGCTGCTTGTTTTCGACCCTTAGCTCCCTTATCTCATCTCTGTAATTTTGTTGTTCAGTCTTTATTTTTTTCACCTCGTCTAGAACTTGCGAGAGCATTGCCTTGAGCTCGTCCATTTTTTGCCCTTGTGCCTTGCTGGACTCTTCCGTATATTTCTTTTCCTGCGCTCTATTTATTTTCTTTGCTTTTCGCAATTGCTCCGGTGGGCTGATTTCCTTTCTTTTCCTCTGTCTCCTTACCCCGTCGCTATCACTATCGTCACTACTACTGGACATCAAATTCGGGCTTGCGCTACTAAACTCCCTACTCGCCCCTCGTATTATGTGTTTTCGAATTTCGCGGGCCGGTTGTCGTAAATATAAAACGAGTTACAAATTTGATTTTAATATATTCCTGAAATACTAAGTATGAAAAGGTCTCATATAATATTATTAAATTATTTATAAAACCGCGGCTATTATCCATTTTTCATATTTGAAATGCTAGAATATGATTAATTTTATGCTGCTATGCGTAATTACAAAAGACATTATATCCCCGAGGAGTGCTTTCTATTCGTCATCCTCAATTGGGCTAACAGGTCGTTGCCTGTCGGCGTTCAGCTCTTTGTTCGTTTAAACATCCTTGGAGACGATTTTGCATTGTACGTCACGGAATACGATAACATGAACAAGAAGATAATACGTATTGCTTGAGTAAGAAAGAGTTAAACATAAAAACTCGTCGTCGGTATTCATATTTCTTGTAAGGGGACAACTGTCGGAATCCACAAGTTTAACGTATCGTTATAATTTCCTCTATTTCGTACTACCAAATTTCATAAAAGTATAAAAACTGCATCTTGTTTTCCAGCAAATCGGTGCAGGTTTAATGGAACGACGGTCTTTTTAATTTGTAACACCGAGATTGACATGTTTGGTTTTTATTTTATAAGTAAGCGTCTGAAATTATGTCATTATATCGATCAAAACTGTATTTTAGTTTTAAAAATTCTAATATAAATGCAAACGAACAAAAATGAAAACGCAATTGACCACAAATTAACATAAATTTGAATAAAAACAGTCAATTTCGTTGAAAAAAATGTTCTGACGCCATTATTTCACTTAAAATTTTACAAAAACTGACATCATGTCACTTGAAATTATACAAAAACGATATTTTTATTCAATAAGCGATAAAAAATACGCCATCCCACATCATTTCACTTAAAAATTATCACATTTCGTCTTACAAAACGATTTATAATAACCAAAATGATGTAAAAACAGTTTTAAGAGTTATTTCTAAGCATAATTTTGCAAATGTTTTACACTTTTTTCTCTAACTTGTTGCAATTTTAGCAAGATTTGAATAAAAAACAGCAATTTCTGCAAAAATTTTAGTAAGATCTGAATAAAAACACAATTTCGCTGAAAAAGTTCTAACCAAAAACAACAAAAACAATATTTTTATACAACTTTTATTGAAAAATCTTCTACCACAAGCATTTTTAGAAGCAAAATTGCCGTAACGTAGACTCGCTGTGCATTTTATTACAACAATTCTTATACTTTTGATGAAAATAGATGCATGTTGACCACAAATTAACATAAATTTGAAATAAAAACACGCCCTTTCGCTGAAAAATGTTCTGTTCCACATCATCTCACATAAATTTTTACAAAAACTGACATCATGTCACTTGAAATTATACAAAAAACGACATTTCTACTCAACACACGACGAAAATTGAACAAATATCACGCATTACACATAATCTCACATAATTTTTTACAAAATCGACATCATGTTACATAAACTATACATAATTTTGCAAATGTTTTACACTTTTTTATAAAATGCATCGCTCAAAATTAAAAGAAATCGCAATTTTGTTGAAAAAATCTTCTACCACAATCGTTTCAATAAACAAAATTCAAAAATTCTTGTACTTTTGATGGAAATATATGGATGTTGACCACAAATTAACATAATTTTGAATAAAAACGTGCAATTTTGTTGAAAAAAAAATGTTCTGACACCATCAAAACAAGCAATTTCATTGAAAAATCTTCTACCACAAGCATCTCGATAAGCAAAATTTCAGTTACGTAGGCTCATTGATCATTTTTAATGCGAAAATTAACCCAAAATTGAACAAAAATCACGGAATCACACAGCATCTCACATAAATTTTCAAAAAAATCGACATCATGTCACATAAATTATACAAAACTGACATCATATCACTTGAAATTATACAAAATATATGTATGTTGATCACAAATTAACATAAACTTGAATAAAATACAATTTCGTTCAAAAATTTGCAAATGTTTTACACTTTTTTATAAAATGTATCGCACAAAATTAAAAGAAATCACAATTTTTTAAATTATATCACTCCATTATGAAATCGTAGATTGATTTTTTGAAATTTTACACTTTGTAACTGTAAAATAACTTCAAATACTAATATTTTAGCTTTAGATTTTGTAATTATTGCAGATTCGTGAAAAACAAAAGCAGACTAGAAATAAAAAAAACACAAACACTTTGTAATAAACAAATATATTGTTCTTATTTCGTATAATACTTAATAATATAAAAATAAATGTACAGCTGAATGTCTTATTTTCTAAAAATTCGCTAGCAATTTACACACCTGTAGTTTGAGGTGCACAACATTTCAAATTAAAAAGGCTGCAAGTAATAAAATCAGAATTTCATTGTGTCATTTTAAAGTTTAAGATGTTCCCAATCTAGAATTCCCTTCGTTTTTGGTGTTGATGACATCTGCCTTAGAGGCATTTTTTTAACGGCCCTTTTTTGGAGGCACATCCTTAGCGGCGTTCTTCTGACTGAACCTTTTTGATGTGGACTTGGATAAGTAGCTGGTGTTTTTAATTTATATTCTAAATCGGACTCGCAGTTATCAGTTTCCATTTCGGTTTTTCCTGTAGTACCAGTTGGGGTTGGCTTCTTTTGCTGTTTAGGTTTAGCTAGCAGCACATTAGCAACGTTAAGGTCTTTGATGTAATCAGCAAACTGTAGGCGTCCGGGTAGATTAATAGTTTTTCGAGGCCTCAGAGTGTCGTGAATTAAATCGACTATGTTAGACGCCGGTAAAATTTCACCCTTTATAGTAACGGTACCCTTGTGATCCCAGCTCACATCGTTTGAGGTACTCAAAATGCGTAGAAAAACTTCAGCTTTTTTCTTTAAAGTTTTGGGAAGTGTAGATAAAATAACGGCATTTGATAGGCTGTTACAGCTTGTTTCAATAGGTATTTTGATTGGCTGCCGTGCCTGGTTTGTGAAATAAAGGAATTTTTGTAACACTTGGTTGTACTGCCCCCATTTATCGTGATCAGTTAATTTGGGCTTTAAAACTTTTTGCATTTCGTCATCAAGCTGTGATAATATATTTTTCTCCGTATTCTCGCCAGACTTAAGACGTTGGACAAATTCCGGCGATACAATCAACATCTTCCGCTCTTGGTCCATTTTAGTCGAAAATGGAGCTCAGCCGTTTGTTCTGGTAGAGCCGTCATGAATAAACTAACTTAAAATCAAGACTTTCATAATAAATATATTAAAAAAAATGGCAGGTACGGGAATCAAACTCGTATTCTCTCTCGAGATCAGAGCTTAAATCTGACGCCTTAACTATTCGGCCAACCTGCCTCCCTATATAAACGAGCACTCTCTGCATAATTAAGAAAACATACAGTTTAAAAGCCTTCTATTTGCAATTTCATGCAATATTTCATATAAATTAAGTCATGTACAAATTTCTAAATCGGGTTTGATATATATTTATCGAAGGAGTTGACCTACAGCTGCCGTTTTATTATTTGTCGTGATGCGTTATCGCTGAATTTTACAAGAGCCATCCTGTCTGCGATGTGACGCACGCAGTGTTTCCATACCTTTTTATTTTAAAATTTTATAAAACCAGAGGTCCAAAGTGCTGCTGCAATATATGGTGCAGTTTTCGTTTTTAGACGTCGGTCTCTTTCAGCAGATTTTATTCTATGTTTCTGATAATCGACAAAAACACTTGCTTTTTTCCATAATTACGTACAATAAAATTAATATCTAAAATTGCACCATACTGTTGCCATTTGTTTTTATGTAATAACATTCCTCCGTCGGTCACAAACAGAAAAATCTTTTAATTCAGAAATATCTTTTGGAAATTGTACAAAGAGGTCGTAGAAAACACATTTTTTGGCGTTGGAATTTATATGTATTCGTATGTTATATTTAAATGTATTTAATCTATTTAAATTTGAGGTTATTTAACAATTTAGAATTTTATTTGTATATAATATAATAATAATAATCGTACACAATAAAAATTAACCTTCTAATGCTATATTTATTATTACTGTGTCCAAAATCCCTAGATATGAGTCAACGTGCGGAATTCAGAAATAAAGCTATTTTGCCGCTTTAAAGACGTTATTTTTCATTTTTGATAAATTTTAACATAAAATTTGAAATCAGCGACCCAAAAAACCCTATAGTATAGCTAAGAACTAAAGTCCGAATAAAAAATTACTCTTTTTCGCCATCTTGGATCCGCCATTTTTTATTTTAGTTGAGTTTTAATGTTAGATTCGTAATCAGCGACCCCAAAAACACCTAGACATCTAATAAAAATTAAAAAAAAATAAATAAAAAAATAGACCTTCGACGCCATTTTGTAGACGCTATTTTTGTTTTTAGACCAATTTTGAGGCCAGATTCGTAATCTGTGAACCCAAAAACCTTACGTTATCAAATGTCAAGCAATGGTTTAAATAAATAAATAAGTTATAATTTTTTTTAATTAAGAATATATTAAAAAACACTTATTTGTTAATAACAATTGAAAAAATAAAAAGCACACCTTCTCACCTATGGGGAACTTTTCTATAGACTTTTTCCGAAATAATTTAAAAAAAATGTTCAAAATCGGTTTTGAGTCAACGAAGTTAGAACTTTTTTCCTTTAGTAAATGGACTATTGTAAAAATAAACTTATCATAAAAGGATAAAAATAGACTTGTCCCCGTGTCTAAGCAAGTGCAAGGATTCATTTAATCCGCTTTACGAGAAGCTATAAATCACTTCTTGCAGAAAGTATTAACAGGATAATACTCCTATGCTGATAAGGGTTGACAGCCAGCAGATTTTCATCAGATAAGCAAATAAGTGCTTCCTTTAAAAATAGCCGACTATTACTATTCCATCAATTCAAGCAATTATAATTTCAATAACATCTCATTTATGACGAACACACGAGCTACATTATGAGATTTGACGATATTCAAACACAATTAGCAAATAGCTATTCGATATTTTAAATACAATTCTACAACGCAAGCGATTCTTTTTCCATTTATAAAATAGCAGACAGTAACCAGTCAACATTTATCTGTGAAATGAAGTCTTTTACGTCCTTACAACGAGAGCAAGTTGATAATAAGAGTTTTTATGTAACAATGTGTCGCTATCCTTTCAGCATAAGCCGAACGCCAACCTTAATGCAAAGATTAGGATACGTTGGATGTAAGTCTCTATATTGTTATTAATAATATTTTAATGTGTATATAAACAGTTGTATTACAACATAAAATAAAGTTTGTACAGATTATTATTGAAGTACCAAGTTGTTATTTTGGGATTTAAAACAATGAAATTTCACAATTTTTTAGTAACTTTAGGCTCCCTTAGTAGTGGATGAAATCTTTGTTTTCTTTGCGTGAATTATTTATTTATTAAATATGTGAAATATAAAAAACCGTGAAGCGCAGTTGATAGAGCGTTAAGCTTGTATTAAACAAGTCCTCGGTTCGAATCCCATGGGGGGGGAAATTTATCCGCAGCCAACGGCGATCGGTATCGAGTTCGGTGAGACCATTCACAGTAGGGCACCAAGAACTGTGCTCTACTCGGAACCACAGACCTAAGAGATAGAGTAACAAGGTTAACACCTCACCAGCACACACACCTAACACAATGGTTGCTACGCACGCTCAAAAAGCGAGCTCCAACTTTGTAACCCGAAACCGGGGCAAGTTGAGCACTGCACCGCTCGATGCTAGCGTACAAAGCACCAGCCTCTACACAGGTATGTAAAAGAGGTTACAGACAATACATACATAGATACATACATATGTGAAATATATATATTGGAATGGTTGCTTGGCTTATTGTATTTTTTACAAGCCCCACAGTTAGTTGCTTCCTAATTATGTAAAAGCTTATAACGTTGAGACGCCTTTTATTTAATTAAGTAATATTACCTCTACTATTTTCTTTCAAATTAATTGATTTAATTTGAAATTTTATATATTATTCCGTTTAATAAATGTAATGCATTTTAGACTCTCAAAAGGGGTGGTTCGTTAATCTAGTTGTCTGTTCTTTGATATTCTAATTTTATAATGACTTAATTATTGACTGATACTAAATGTCAGTTTGACAAAAATGACAAATATTCTTTCTACTCACAAATCAATGACTCAATTCACTAAAGTAAGTACTGTGTTATATTGATTTCACTCATTTAATTGTTTTTTTATTCAATATTCTTCTATAGAACTAATTAAGACCAACTTGAATTCCTCTTATTTCCACTTATAGTCACCTCAAAACACTACTGCTCCCGACTTTCACCGCTCAGCTCATTAACAGACCAGCCTCGACGCTTCTCTACCCGTCCAACAAACTCCAACCTGTTAAAACCCTGGCTGCTTGCAGATATGGTCCCGTTCCTCACACTCTTGTAAGCTACTGTCAACCTAACAGCTTCCTGGTAAGTTCCCACTAACAGATGGTACCCAAACTAATCTTCTATTTTCTCCAGCTCCTACTTTGTAGTAATCAGTTATATCAGCAACTTCCTTCAAATGATCGACTCGTCCTCCATACAATCACCAAATCCAGTAATTAATATAAATTATTCCTTGTATGTATTAAATCATCCAATTCCATTTAAATATTATTATATTCTTCTTACTTGTATCTAATTAAACCACATTCCATAATCTCTTCAATGACTGTATACTTGTATTATTTCATAATTATATTTTCACTTATTTTCAGCTCGTAGATTTGTTAATACCTTTTTATTTGTATTATACCAAATTATTCTTACAAATAAAGGTAGAATTTCAAGTTTTTATTAATTCAAAAAAAGATTTTCCAGAATATGTCTACATAATTTTAGTTTGTTATTTTTACTACTATTCCAACAAAATTACTTTATGCTAGTTACAATTATTACAACACTCTTTTAAAATTAAATGATCTAATTTATACCTACTACATTTTTATATTCTAATATTAAGCATATATGTCACACGTAACATTAGCTTATCTTTCATATTAACTTCCACCACCAAAATTGAATACTCAATTGCTATCATTTTCAAACTAAATTCTAAATTGTCTCAAATTTCAACTCAACAAACAATCTTAGTCAAAACTTTTCTAAATATGATTGTATTAATCTACCAAATTTATTTATTTTAATTTTAATTTAATAACTGTGTGTATCATATAATATATACCTGCGGCTTTTTTTCCGCGTCTTCTCCACGGTTTTATATTCTTAGATTTTGACCCACCACCGCAGGAAGGTATTCAATGTACGCTAAAATTATCTTGTGCTCCTAAGCCATCTCATATCTTTCTGTGTTAATTAACGGATAAATCAGTGGCGTAACAAGACGGTTTGGCGCCGGTGTGCAAGAATAAATTATAGCCTCTGTAGACAAGAAGTTTCAGAAAAAAGGGGGGGCGTATCTATCAGTGAATTGAAACCAAGAGTACTGGCTCTTACTTTCTCGATACTCAGTAATGCAAAACTTTTTAGGCGTATTTGTTTAAAAACTCCGCTATCGCGGCTTCTATATAGATTCGGCGCCGAGGTTCTTCGCACCCCCTGCACATATGATAGTTACGCCACTGGAACAAAGTAAATTCGAATATTGCCGCTAGGGTTGAGACGATTTAATTTAAAAAAGCGATTTAAATCAGTTTCTATATTTTGCCAAATTAACAAAAAAATTGCACAAAAAGTGACCTTCAAACATTGCTAATTAAACAAAGATTTATTTAAAACGACCGTGAACAGTAACAATATGAGTAAGTATAATATTACTAAATTCTGAAAATGTTTTGACTTATGAAATACATCTTGAAACATAACAATAAGGTGCACTATAAGTTAGAGATTATTATAAGATACATAATAAAAAAAGGTTAATGTACTTTGCTTGCTTTAATTTCAGTCCCATAAAGTTACTGGTAAAATATGGAAAATCCAAGAACACACTGTCACCTCACTCATCTATGAATTAACTTTTAACTTATTAGTCTTTTTCTTCTCAGCATTCCTTCATCCACTGTTGGATATCGGCATTCCCTAAATTTTGCCAAATTGTCCTATTTTGGGCTGTTTGGTGCCACGTATTCCCAGCGATTGTCGTCAAGCCACCTCTTCTGTGGTCGTCCGACGCTTTTTTTTGTTGTTATTGGTAGCCATCTCGTAATGCGCTTCACTTGATGTTTTGCGAGCGACATGCCCAATCCAGTTTCATTTCAATCTCGATCCTTTGTAAGACATCGTTAACGTTTGTGCGTCGTCTAATTTCTGTGTTTCTGATTCGGTCTTTTATTAGGCTTATATCGAGCATAGCTTTTTCCGTTGCGCAATTATGTAGCGCTTTTTAACGTAAGTGCCACCGTCTCGGACCCACAGGTCATCACGGGCAAAATGCAACCTTCGATCTTAAACTAATCTGCACATTCTTGTTTCTTAGAACCCATCTCATATTTCCAATTTATTAGTGCACGTGGACTTTCATAAACATACATTAACAAAGAAAACTAAGAAAATAGACAAATGTCAAAATCAATTCAAATTTTATATTAATAATACTGTATGTTTACAATAGTTAATTAGTTGATTTATAAGTCGTTAATGTTTCTGTTGTTAAATGAATTCAATTTTATATTTGTAAGTAGCAGATAAATACTTGTGATTACTGCTTTCCTTTTTATATCTGTTTTATTTCTAAATAAAGTTTTATACACTTACTTGGTAATTTTCTCTCTTCGAGCTCTCCTTATCCTCTGTATATTCCAATTCACTTGATATCTGCATCAGTTATCCTTCTCGTTGTAGTCAGCAATCTTTAGTGACCATAAGTTTTATGCACTAACTTAGTTCTTTTCAATTTCACACTTAATCATACCTATTAAATAAAGCACAAAACTACAAGCCGTGTTTACACAATTAAAAGTACCACAGTTGCAATCGACCATTTCTATTTTCGGGTTTTTGTAAACAAACTTCCCTTAACTTTTAATAGCGATATTATCACAGAAAACAATTATTTCTTATGCATATTTCTTGTGTTTTTTAAAAGTATTGACTCAGCTTCGAAGGCAAGTCCACTTTGGTTAATTTTCATATCTGTTTATTGAACGCTCCCACAATCTAAGCCGTACTCAAACGCTAAAAAGGCGTGTCCGTCACATCTTACATAACCTATATTTCTGCAAATTTTTATGCGTCGCCTTTCGTTTCTTCTAGCAGTAGCTACAAGTATAAATTCTGTTAAATGGTCTACTGTGCATCAGATAATTGTAGTACAAAACAAGGTAAGGGATTAGCGTTGTTTAGATTTCCCAAAAATTTGCAACAACGGGATTATTGGTCTAAATTTCGCAAAAGCAAAAATTGGACTCCGACTGATTCTTCACGGTTATGTGAGGTAAGTAGTTTTGAATAAACTTTACGTACAATCTTATTGCTTCTCTCTTCTGCAGCGTCACTTTGAAGTATCGCAAATTAAAAATACTCTGAAGGAATTAGAACATTGAATACGAATTCTGTACCTACTATACTTACATCCTCTATTGCTGGAAATGTTTCTGCGTGTTTCGAATCGCTACCATCAACATCCAACTGTACGAGTGCATCTTCGACTGTAATTATTAACAACGCAGCCATGACCGAGGTTTGTACACATTTGTATGTAGCGATATTGCTTCTCATTTTCTGCAGCGTCACTTTGAAGTATCGCAAATTAATACTAACGCTGAAGGCATTACAACATTAAATACGAATGCTGTACCAACTATTCTTACATCCTCTATTGCTGGAAATGTTTCTGCGTGTTTCGAATCGCTACCATCAACATCCAAACTGTACGAGTGCATCTTCGACTGTAGTTATTAACAACGCAGCCATGACCGAGGTTTCTACACATTTGTATGTAACGACGCTAAATTGTATGCAAAATTTACTTGTAAATTTATAAAAATATTAAGCATTGTTGCATACAGAAAATTGGCTGCTAAATTTTGCGCTGAGTTTTCATGTAAATTTTCATATTTTCGTTTAGTAGGGTTTAGTACTTGAGCAAGTAAAGAAATTAGTAAACTGCTTAGTCAAGTGAATAGAAATCAGTTCTATTTACTTGAGCAAGTGGCGTACCCCCACTACGATTTTCGGTAACTAAACGCAAACTAAGCAGGTGTAGACAGGTACTTTAGTGAAGTGTATTAGTCAGACACATCGTTCGTTACATAATTTGTTGAAACATGGCGTCCCGTTGGAATGAAGATACAACATTAAAATGTGTGCAAGAATGTCGAGACGGAGAATGTTTGTGGAATACCAGGGCTAGCATTTACAAGAATAAACAAGCCCGAGAAACGGCTTACAAAGAAATTGTGGGATTTGGAGTTGCAGAAATAAAAAATAATACCTATCCGCCAATTCACCACATAAGTGAAAACTACATGTCTTTAATGACGAATGAATTAATGCACGTTGTGCCCATTTTGAAAAAGTCAACGTCACTAAACAATTATGCTAAAATGTGTGTAAACGTGCTCGCTAAACTAAAACTATTAAATTTTAGCTACTTGGTTTAGTAACTTGCTTTAGCTACTATACACGTGTAAAGCCGCCTTAATGTTGGCGCTCCTATCTCAGATAAATTAAGGTCACTAAAGGGCCGGTATTACAATACAAGGTTAAACTTGTAGTAAAGTTAAACTTTACCAGAAGTTTAACCTGAAGATTATCTCGAATGCGTATTACAAACCGCTATGAGACGGCGTTAAAGTTAAACGCAACATTTGCAAAGTTGGTAGCACTAATTGCCAAATAAATTTTGTTTTATTTATTTATTATCACATATAATCTCATAAGAGCATTAATTCTTTCCGGAAATTTTTTCCTATTAATTTGCCTGAGCGGAACGCGAGAGCAAATTAATAGGAAGTTGAAACATATTTTGAAGGCGAACAGTAAAAATAGAAATAGAGTGTTAATTAACAACTGGTTATTTATTTAAATAAGACATTTTTCTTATTGTATAGTTGTACATTACTATAAATGTTAGTTTAAATTTACTCAAATATTTGTTTTGTTAATTTCAAAACTTAACAAGTTAATAAATAAAAGTATTTACAAAAACTGCTATCTAATAAAAAATTTCTTATTAATAGTACAGCAATATCACGCAAACAAACGGCGAACGTCATCAAATATTTAGTTTAAATAGTTTTAAAGTTACCTTTTGATTCCGTGATTTACTTATAGTTACAATAAATATGATTAACTATAGGTAAATCACGGAACCAAACGGTGCGCGTCATCAAACAGTAACTTAATAACTAGCTTGCCTGTACTGTACCATGTATCCAGGGGTGCCAGATCGTGTCAAGCTGAATTCGTTAGCTTCGTCGGAAAAAATCGTGAGATTCGGAAATGGATTTTTTTTCTCTAGTTTATTAGCAATCAGAATTACAAATATATGTAAACATATGGAATTCTATGAGCTAATGTGTGGACTATGACAAAGTACGACATGCAAAGGATGACACCCAGCGGTGCTGCCTTAAATAATATATATATACATATGACATAAGTAGTGTTTAATTTTAAGTCTAAATTAGATAACTAAATCTGCTGGCCATTTTCTTTTCAGACGTCTTCAATAAGTATTATCTAGGAGGGGCTCAATACTTGGATTTGGGTGAACTTGTAGCCTTCTGATATGGGTGCTGGCGTATTGGTTATTACATCTTTGACATACGGCATCTGGAGATCTTCGTGCAGGGTACGATTAGATACGTACCACGGAGCATTGGTCAAAATACGTAAAGCCTTGGACTGGAGGAAATGTATGAGATTTGAAACTATGGATGCAAATTAAAAAAAAGCTATTTTAAAATTAATAAAATATGGAATATATGCTGCAGATTTATTAAACATTGAGTACATAGGTTGTACATACATAAATAACTGCAAGAGAATTATAAATATTTTAAATAATTGCCATAAATAAAAAAATTAAAATAAAATAAAGTAATTGTTAAATGAACTAAATATTTTATTATAACACATGAATTCTAAAAATAAAAATATGGCTACATAGAATATAGTACATATACATAGACCTAAGTATGTATACAAAAAAAAAATTGTTCGACTACTCACAATCTGAAGAATCTGTGTCCGGGATGACTGGTTTGGAGGGATAAAGTACTTGACTATTAATTTTTTTAAATTAAATCTGTGCTTATCTTGAAATTATGTAAATACCTATTTCTTGAAAGAACATTTAAATCCGCTTTCAACCGCAACTTGCGACTTCTTTATGTGAACCATAGATAGCAGAAGTATCATACCTCTATAATAATGCAGAAGGACTACAGGCCGTGTTTACACGATGAAAAGTACCATCTATTTTCGGGTTTTTGTAAACAACTTCCCAGTACCTTTAATTGCGATATTATCACAGAAACAATTACTTATTATGCCTATTGCTTATGTTTTTTTAAAACTATTGACACAGCTTTGAAGACAACTATATTTGTTTAATTTAATATCTGTGTAACTGAACGCTCCCAAAATTGAAGCCGTACGCACACCCTAAAAAGGCGTGTCTTTAAAGTTTAGGTTAGATAACATACAAATTTCAGATTTGGCTACGTTTTACAAAGTTGTGGTGTTGTGTAGTTACACTGAATTGGAAACTATGGTTGTTTGTGTAACAGAATTTCAAAAAAGGGGATTACCACATTGTCACACCCTTTTAATTCTTGCAGCTATTTATAAGATACTCTTCAAAACTTTAATTAATTACAAAATATTACATTTTAGGAAACAACTTACGAACTGGCAGAAGACGTAGATAGAATTGTAACATGTCAGCTGTCATTGATGATTTGAAAACCATTAACGGCCAAGTTTACGATACATTCCTTGAAGCTTCCAAAGAAGCCGGCAGGTATTTATAAAGATAGCTCTCAAAACTTTGAACAATTACAAAATATTACATTTTAGAGACGACAAGTTACGAACTGCAGAAGACGTAGATAGAATTGTAACATCTCAGCTGTCATTTGATGATTTGAATGTTTACGTATCAATAAACAAATTTAGTGCTATTGTGGGCTAACTCATAACCATACAATTGTTGAAATATTGCGATTTTGTTTCTGTCGTACATTATTCAAGTTTTTGATGTTTTGTTAAGAATCGGGTTGGCGTTGTCAGGATATGTTTATAGCATGTCAATTGTTTCCGATAACTGTCAGCATTAACTGTTAATTCTCACTTTCGTGCCAAAATGGCTGATATCTCCAGTAAGATGTGCAAAAATAGTCGCTCACATTGAAGAAGGACATAGCCAGAGAGATGCAGGACGTAGGTACGGAGTATCGCAAAACGGGGTTCGAAGAATTTGGCAGAGGTATGAAGCAGACGGTTTACTAACAGCCAGACCACGATCAGGAAGACCAAGGAAAACTAACGCCCAAGATGATCGATTTATGTTGTTACAATCTTTAAGAAATCGCACTGCAACAGCTACAATTACTGCTAATGAACTGGCTGCTGTCAGAAATGTTCAAATATCGTAACGTACAGTTCAGCGACGACTTCACGAAACAATCTGAAACCATATCGGCTGCCATTGGTCCAAAACTTTCAGTACGCCACAAACATAATCGACTAAATTTTGCTAGAACTTACCAGAACTGAGGGGATCCCGAATGGAGATGCGTATTATGGACAGATGAGTCTCGATTTACTTTGGATGCTCCAGATGGTCGTTCACGGGTATGGAGAAGACCAAGAGAACGCTATGCTGCTTGTGCTATGGGCCACAATTTCAAATTTTTTTGGAGGTTCGGTAATGGTATGGAGAGGGATTTCTTCAGATGCGCGCACAGAGCTTCACATCTGTGATAGAGCAGCCCTCAACGCAGAAAGGTACATTAGGAACATTCTTGAGGAATATGTTGTTCCGTTTAGTCATTTTGTTGATGACAACTTTCGTTTAATGCAAAATAATGGACGGCACACGTAGCCAACATTACTCTGCAATATCTAAACGAAGTTGGAATTACACTTTTGGATTGGCCAGCCTGCTCACCAGACCTGAACCAGATAGAACACGTGTGGGTTCAACTGGGAAGAGCAATTCGCACTCGCCCTAATTGGCCTCCGACATTAGGATAGGTTACCACAAGAAAATCTTGCACAATTGATTAGCAGTATGCCTAGACGTCTAGAATGTGTAATTAGAGTTCGTGGCGTAGAATTAACAGTTAATACTGACAGTTATCGGAAACAATTGACAAGCTGTAAACATATCCCTGACAACGCCAACCTGATTCTTAACAAAACTTCATCAAAAACTTGAATAATGTACGACAGAAACAAAATGGCAATATTTCAACAATTGTATGGTTATCGACATCAGAACATGGAACATGGAAACGAACAAATACTACCATCAAAACGAAAGTACGCTTATACCGAACGCTGATCCTTCCCATTCTTCTTTATGGATCGGAAATGTGGACATTGCTCAAGCCGGACCTTGACAAGCTTGAGGTCTTCCAAATGCGATGCTTGAGGCAAATTCTCGGTGACTCGCTCCGCGACCGCCTTCGAAACGAACAATTACAGGAAGATGTGATCAACAAACACTGATAGGAGAACAAATACAAAAACGTCGACTACGATGGTTCGGACATGTCTGCCGAATGGATGATAACCGTTTGCCATGTAAACTTCTTTGGCAAGACCGTCCGGTAGACTGGAGAATTCAGCGATCGACACCGAAGAAAACCTGGCTAAAGAATATCGAGCTTAAAGAATCAGTGATTATCGGTTATCGATGCCCAAGACGTCGCCAAAAATCGTCAGAATGGAAACGAATCGTAAATCGAGTCGAGACCCAGCGGCACCGACAGCAGCGTATTCGTTGCGGGGACGACCCGCCCGGACCGCCAGCTAACGGACCAAAGAAGAAGAAGAAGACTAATAACAATAAAGAGGGAAAATACATTCGACGCAAAATCACAATTAATTTTTTCAGGTGCTTACTGTCACAGTTTCTTTACAAGTTTTAATTGCTTTTGTTTTAAGATACAAGGACAGTTGGCGATCACAAATAGAGAATGGTGAATCATATTTTAGGTTACAAGGATTGTCACAGAAAGAACACATTTTCTCTCAAGGACAATATGAAACAAAATTAAAATGTCTGTTGTCATGGTATTCGTAAAATAAGTTCAAAGACTGCTAAATACCGATGGGCCACAAATATATACAGACAGATCAATAAAAAAAAACAATTAGGGCAGGCTGTGATATGTGTTATACGTTTGGCAGTACTGAAGTGTATTGTCAGTCTATGTCAAATTCGAGATTAGCAGGTTAGGTTTTGTTCGTTGTTTGACACAGACCTACGTAAAACTTAACCTGCAAATCTTGAATTTGACATAGACTGACAATACACTTCAGTATTGCCAAACGTATAACACATATCACAGCCTGCCCTAATTGGTTTTTTTATTGATCTGTCTGTATACAGTGAAATCTCCCTTGGGCGGACACCAACGGGACTGAAAGTTTAAGAGGGGTGTCCGCCTAAAAGAAATACGAAAAAAAAATCGGTTTTTAATGAAAACTGTAATTAAAGAAATTGGGACATTTAAAACGTATATGTATGTAAATGTTTTTAAAATAAACAAAAAACTTATAACTTAAGGAAAAAATAAGGATTTGTTACCTTACAAAATACTTTCTTTATGTTTAATTATATCAGCAGCTTGTGTTTTTGCGATATCAAAACGCTTGGATAAGTTCCTTACACTTAACTTTTCCCTATTGTGAACTTCAACAATCTCAATGTTTTGTTTAAGCGTGAGAATTTTTATATTTGGCGCCATTTCTACAATGAATGTGTCGCCAACTGTGTCTTTTCCTCATAGACGTCAGACTAATCCTGAATCCCCGTGTGTACCGAAAGATTGAAGGCGGTGAATCCCCGGTTAACTCGGGAAAGTTTCTCAGTGAAGGCAGGCAGCGAAGTTGGCGGTTGGCGCGCGGCACGATTGAGAAATGCAACAGCGACACTTGCGACAGAAAAATGAGACAAGGCGTTTATTTTTTATTTTGTTTTTTGTCCGTTTAAGAGAACATTTTCTTGTGTCCGCGTCCGTTCAAGAGAATGTCCGTCCAAGAGGGAGTTAACACAATGCAATTTATATGAGAGTCGGTCGGGACCATGAGAAACTGTCCGTCCAAGGGAGGTGTCCGTGTATCCGCGAAGGGGAATTTCACTGTAATAGCAATAAGATAACATGAACAAGAAAATAACACGTATTGCTTGAGTAAGAAAGAGATAAACATAATAGCAAATATTCTAGTAGGCCTGACGCACATTTAATTATGACAGATGTCAACCACACATGACTACTAAAATAATTTTTCTTCGTATGGTCATCTCTTACTTACTCAAGCATTCGATTTTGTTGTTCATGTTATCTCATTGCTGTTATATATATTTATGGCCCAATCCGTATTACAGCATAATTTTCATTTAGAGTAATGAAATAGTATATTGTATGTTAAGAGCTGAAAGTGCATTCTTGCCGCTTGCGCATGAATATTGCTGGTTGAGGCAAAGCCGAAACCAGCAATCATGCAAAAGCGGCAAGCGCACTTTTAGCTCGAAACATACATACTATTTTTTCGACGACTGAGCATATTATTAATGGAAAATATCATATTTCATTTTATTGCAAATATTAATTGACAATCAAGTTAACATTACCCGCGCAGTCTATTGGACATGTGACGCGATTATTTCGACAAATGACGGGCATTGTCAAGGAAACATTCGGACGTGGCTACCTATTTTGTTCACGTGGAAACCCAAAACGCTCGGCGAGCGGCAAAGTGATGAAAACGCACGCTCATCGGCAAATGTCAACTTTCTGTTGTCGAATGACAGTGAGAAAAATCTACTTTCGATGTCAGTCGTCGAAAAATATGTTTCTTACGGTTCTGATCCTGGCGGTTGAAAAAATTGTATATACACGGCTGGGCAGAACACCATTTTTCCCTCTGTGTATTTGTAGTGCTCGGCATCGCCCTTGAGCTGCAAACTCACATCTTGGGAAAAATTATGCTTTTCTTTTTCTTATAATGTATTATTTTTTCACATTGCCATGGGTGACATTCAAAAAAGTGACTTTTTGATACTTTTCATAACTGCTCAAAATCATATTGATTTCACCTAAAAATGAACTAAATGAATTACCTAATAACAGATTCATCCATTTTCAAGTAAGCTCTATTCTATAATGTACAGGGTGTCCGGATAAGGGTACGGAGCGGCTGTATGTGTGTATTGCACTCGACATGTTTTAGCACTTGTTGCACAAATGGCTATTTAAAAAAAATGTATTAAAAAGTAAATCTAAGCCACAGAAATTATCAGAACTAAGTTTTGACAGTTAGGAAATCCATAATCTTGTTAATTTTAGCAGTTACCATGGCTATGTGATTTGTTTTTCTTGCTAAGGTGACTTGATCCGATTAATGTACTCGAATTTTTTACATTTTCTCCTATAAATCGGTAATGGATGGAGATATCGCAATGCGGTTTTTACTGAAATTTAGCTAATTTTATGATGATTGAGGGTCTATTAAGAAAATAGTACCGCCCCATTAAACCTTTTTCCAAAAATACCATAAATGTGTAATCGTTGCAGATAACGCCCTCTAGTTTATTTATTTTAAACTAAACGACCCAACAAAAAAATTCTTTTAAAAGACCATAAAATGCACTTTCAAACGAAACCAAAAATATTCAAATCAGTTGAACGGTTCAGGAGGTATTAAAATGTAAATTATAAAAAATGTATTGGCCACCCCCTCCCTTATTATGATAGATACGAAAAAAATGTTGAAGCAAAATGATGCTGTATTGCCAAAGCTATCAAATGATGTTTTCAAAGTTATAGCTTATCGTCTAACTTTCCTAGATAGCATGACTTTTATGTACCTTCGTAGCAGTTACGCCCCCTAGCGGCCGAATTACGAACTTGAAAATAATTTCCAACAATTTCTATTACCCCCTTTATTTATAAGGATTTTTTTCCCAAACCTCTAGGCCTTACCAATGTCCACATACAGCCGCTCCGTTCTCTTATCCGGACACCCTGTATAATGGTTAATTTATACAGGGTCCGGAAACGAAGCGGGGGTGGAAGATATTTCTAAAACTATGATTAGAGTTGCATAAATATTGTGTAGATAAAAGTTGTAGGTACTAAGGTGGTGCACATTACTAAAATAGTTTTGATTATATAGGGTGTCTCAAAAAAGTGTGGCGGATCAAACTTACCTTTTTTTTAAATAGAATGCCATATATTTAGGTAGCTTAAAAGTTTTGTATTGAAATACTCTTCATTTTCATATAAAGTTGTATGGGTCTAACGTCAACTGTTTTGGAGATATTAACAATTTTATGCAAAAAATTGCTGAACTTCAGGCGGCTGCTGTAAGCGACAGAAAACAATTGAATGAAGGAAAACGTTACCAAAAAATTATGATTTTTGTAAACTATCTTTCAAGTGTAAAATGGTGGTCCTGGGTATTAATGTTATACAGAGTGCTCAATATTTGCAAATTTAATTTCGATTTTTTTCAAATGAAACGCCCTATATATTTTTGTATTTCTGAAGAGCTCTTTTAATGAACTTTCTTTTGATATGTTACTTCATACCTCTTAAGTTTCAACTGTTTTTCAGATATGCGAGTTTAAACATAAAAAACAATTTAAACCCCTTAAGATGCTTTATTTCAAGGGATAAAAAACAAACGCCTTTAAAATAATGATTTAAACACTTGAATTCTTCAAACAAAAGATAAAACCAAGCTTAAAATACAAAAATTGAACCAGAACTCAAAACTAGAAATAACCAATACGACCGAATTTTGAGATAGGAAATGAAGTGGAAGCAAAAAGCTCATTAAAAGTACTTTTTAAAAATACAGGGATATACAGGGTGTTCCATTTAAATAAATCAAACTAATTATATTTGCAGATTACGAATTCTCTGTACAGCTTTAATACTCAGAGCAGGAAAGGAGAACTATTTGAACATTTAGTGTAATTCCGTATAAGCTTTTGGTGTATTGGCTTTTATTTTTTTTTATCTGATTTAATTTGATCTTGGAATTAATTTATTCCTGCATTTATCGTTTTTTCGTGTTTATTTCCTGTATCAACACTGACTGAATTTATATTTTCTAAACCTGGTTTTGTACTTTTATTCTAAGAGAGATCATGCGTTTAAATCACTATTTTAAGGGCGTTTGTTTTTTATCCCTTGAAATAAAGCATCTTAAGGGGTTTAAATTGTTTTTATGTTCAAACACGCATATCTGAAAAACAGTTGAACTTAGAAGTATGAAGTAACATATCAAAAGAAAGCTCATTAAAAGGGCTCTTCAAAAATACAAAAATATACAGGGCGTTCCATTTAAAAAAAATCGAAATTATTAAATTTGCAAATATTGAGCACCCTATATAACATTAATACCCAGATCCACCATTTTACACTTGAAAGATAGTTTACAAAAATCATAATTTTTTGGTAACGTTTTCCTTCATTCAATTGTTTTCTGTCGCTTACAGCAGTCGCCTGAAGTTCAGCATTTTTTTGCATAAAATCGTTAATATCTCCAAAACAGTTGACGTTAGACCCATACAACTTTATCTGAAAATGATGAGTATTTCTATTTTTAAAAAAAGTAAGTTTGATTCGCCATACTTTTTTGCGACACTCTGTATAATCAAAAATATTTTAGTAATGTGCACCACTTTCGTACCTACAACTTTTATATACACAATATTCATGTAACTCTCAGAGTTTTAGAAATATCTTTCACCCCCGCTTAGTTGCCGGAGTCTGTATTTATACAGTACAGTAAACATTGCGCTTCCATACTTTGACCAAAATTATTTAAAAAGATATTTTTGTCAACTACACGGAAACATTGCATGTTCAACACATTGGAAAGTAAGTCTTCCATGCTCACGTAAAACTTTTGCATTCGCTGGAAAACTCTCACTTTTCTTAACTTGTAGAACAATCTACTATTAATTCACTAGCGATTTAAGAACAACTCGCTAGCATATAAACATTATAAACAGTTACTTATGGTTGCTATTATAGAGATAATAATAATAATCCCAGTTTAAAATGACAAAGAAATAATAATTAACCGAGTTATTTAACAATAACAGTAACGGCGTAACTGGAGACTTGAGTTACCGCATTTATATTTTTATGACGCTCAACGCCTCAACGGCTTAAACCTGAAAAGAAACACAGATTGCAAGCAGCTGAAAATTATTTCGGTGGCGCAAATAATTTTCACATATAATCTCAAGAGTATTAATTCTTTCCTGATTTTTTTTATTGCATCCAACAACGTCGTATTAATTAGGACGTCTTCCAGAGGCGAGCGTTTCTTTTCCAGAGACTTTCCATTTGAAAATATATTTTTTGAAACTTTTTTTCCTTACTGCCAATCTCTAGCGTGCTTTTAAAACTTTCTTTTGTGCAACAAAAGTTATTACATTCGTCGTACATTTTAAATGCGGCATATGCCGCGGGTTTCAGCTAGTTATAAATAATGCATCTGTAGTTTACTTTACCGTTGAAATAACACCTACGGGGCACATAAATTACGTGAATAATGCGCCATTTGTACCTATCACGCGAAAGAAGTTGACGTCATATCATTTGTGACGCACTCGACGTGGATAAACTATTTTCGTTTCGCTCCACGGTAGCGTGGTTCTAGACACGACGTTAAAAATATTATTCAACTTTTGCTTCGCAGTTCAAGGTCACAGCTATGCCAACTAATTTTATCTAAATGAAGAAAATTCGTTCTGTGAGATATGTCTCAATAATAGCTTTTTATGACATACTTGCTACGCATTTTTAATAATCAAACAATTCCATTAATTTTTTTTATTTTACTGAAACTTTTTATCCAGAACTTTTAGTTTCTCCGTATCGTAATTCACTTACCTTACAACGTCGTCACTACGAGCTCTATAGCCATTAGCATCAGCGGCATAAGACACTTTGTAGATCTTTCCCTCTGAATTGAAAGAGTATTCTCCACGAACTATGTAACTATCTCCACCAGTCTTAGATGTGTCTACAGTTCCTTCTTCTTCTTTTTTTTGATCACGCAAGTCGATTCTGCAATGATTTACAGATTTATATTTTCAAATTAATTTATATTGATTTTATCATTAATGTAGTCTCATTTAGTTATGTTTAATAACTGCTGTGTTCAATCTGAACTTCTCGTACACTTGCGTCCAATATTCATTTTTGTGGTTAGATTAAAAATAATTTTGTTTGAGTTAAACTCACTTGTAATGGTAATTTCCTAAGCCATTATTAGTGTAATCGAAAGTGCCGCCACCATCGTAACGAATAACAGTAAAATTCGCTAAGTTGAACGCACATATCAAAAGCACCAACAATGCGAATAGTGAATTGTTCATTTTAGAGCTGGGTTTCAACAAACAGTAAATTTTGCATCCAACTGCATGGATTTTATATAATTGTGTGCTAGGCGGGCCTCGAATTGAGGTCATGGCTTACCGGGGCTTTAATTAATTGCACCAACTTAACTGGGCGCTAGACCAAGGATGAGACATTTTGTTTCAATCTGAAGTGGGCACTTTAGGATTACATTCATTGATGTTTATTAGTACAAAATATTAAAACAGTTACAAACACAGCATTTCAATATTCATCAATATTATAATAGTATATTTCCTAACAAGCTGGGAAAGTGGCGTATATTTAAGAAACGAGGCTTAGCGTAGCGGAGCAAATACACATTTTTGCAATTTAATGCATGGCAAATCAGTAGACTGTCCGCAATTTTTATGTCATAATGACATATTTTCAGTAGTTTTTAGTTTAAAATGACATTTTGTCAGCAATTTTTAGGATAATAGGACATATTTAGCTCACTGCATTTTTTCATAACAAACACGTTCGTTATGATAACGACCGGGTGTCGTGTGTGGGCGTGGGAAAAACTATATCGATTTACTGATTAATTACTATATAATATTTATGTAGGTAGTATTTACTGTTAGTAGTATAGGTGTACCACTAACTGGATTAAGACTCAAATTAAATTAATCAAAAATTAACAATTCTTTATAAGGGCATTTTGATCAGCGGCCATCTTGAATTAAATTGCTGATTTTAATTATCGGACGCCTTGTTTTGATAGCTATCAATCAAACTTTAGATTAAGTAATTCCAGGAATTAATATTTCCTTATAAGTGCATTTTAATCGGCGGCCATCTTTAATTATGCCGCACTTTATTTTGATAGCTGTTAATCAACTTTCGATCGATGGCCATCTTGAATTAAACTGTGGATTTTAATTATGGGGCACCTTATTTTGACAGGTGTCAATCATACTTTTCATCTGCGGACATCTTGTAGACCAAGAGCCCATAACACCTAAATTACTAGTCATTGGGGCAAGCTCGGTAGGTAGTAAACCTTTTTATATTGCCCAAGTAGGTGTCAAAAACGCAAGTATGGCAGCCGAACTGAGGTTAGAATATTAACGGCGGCTTCGGAAAATTGTTAATAAATTTAAATATATTTTTTTAAAGCGGCAAGGCTAATTTTCTTTGTTATCGATAGACAAGGTCCCTAAACCCAGACGGAAATTATGTGCCATACTGATAAGAAAGGTATAAAGGGCCGTCATACTAAGTCAAACTGGTAATTTTTTTATTGGAAAAAAACAATAATAGCGGCAAGCTTCAATTTTTGTTTACTACTTCATTTAAACACCAATTATCCAAAAACATAATTGCCATACCGCTCAGATGGTTATGTGGACAGCCATACTGGTACAAATAAGTACGATTTTATTAGCCATGCTGCTATCACAAATTTTCGCCAAAACATGATACATGTTTGTACCAGTATGGCTACCCACATAACCATCCGAGCAGTATGGCAATTATACAGAGTGGCTAAGATAAAAGAGCTCCCGTGTGAATACAGAAAGGTAAATTAATATTATATTTAAAATCTGCAGAACTGTATTCACAACCGTTATTAACAAATGACAACGCAACACTCAGCAATACACAGTTAACGCAAAATTGCCGCTGGAAATCACGTTATCCCACACGAGCGCTCAATATCACTTTCAGTCTGGTATAGGACCCGGGACCTCTTTTATCTTGGCCACCCGGTATTTTTGGATAACTGGTGTTTAAATAAAGTAGTAAAGAAAATTTGAAGCTTGCCGCTACTATTTTATTTGCAATGAAAAAATTACCAGTTTGACCTAGTGTGGCGGCCCTTTATACCCTTCTTATCAGTATGGCACCTAATTTCCGTCTGGGTTTAGGGACCATGTCTATCGATTACACAGAAAATTAGCCTTGCCGCTTTAAAAAAATATATTTAAATTTATTAACAATTTTTCAAAGCCGCCGTTAATATTTCTAACCGCAGTTCGGCTGCCATACTTGCGTTTTTGACACCTGCTTAGGCAATATAAAAATGCTTTTTTTCTGATTGAAACAATATTGAATAATACTGCCTTGGTTACAATATGTCATAACACACTAATATTTCCCAAGGGAAATATGAAACGTCATATTTCACTAGAAATATGTTTTATTTTTTAATTAAACCAACCAAAATAATAAGAAATGTTTTATTTTTTAATTAAAGCAACAAATAAGCTAACAAAGTCTTTGCATTTGTAACGTTACTTTTCAGAACCAAAATAAAAATTGCAATTCTCAAACCTTCCGCTAAAGCGATTACAACCAGATACAAACGATGAAGAATGTTGTTCGCAATTCGTTTCCTTACTAAGAGCATTCAGTTCAGTTGCAGTCTTGAACGATTTTCCAAAAACCGTCACCAAAGATTGTGATGACTGTGCTACATGCGATGCCATCAACGACACACCAGGAACCGTAACAGATGTTGCTTTGCTACCTTATTTTTCTGCAACATACTGTCAGCCAGATAGCCTTCCGCAACAGACGAACTTTTGCCACAACCGTGTCTCTTTAGTGTAGTCATTGAGGCTCCCGCATCGGCCACCAAAGTCGCGGATGTTTGTCTTCCACAATGGCCTGTATACGTCTTCGGATTATCCAAACCCAACCATTCAGCAACCTTACTCAGAATCTTTCCGAATGTATTTTTTCCGACCGGCTGAAGAGTACACTTCTTATTTCGATAAGCCACGAAGAACCTAAGAACACCTTGAGGGCGTAACGCCGAATATTCTCTCATCAAACGAGCAGCACCCAGATCTTCTACATCAATAATTGTAAATTTCCTATTTACATCATTCTTCGTCTTTGAAACGTTGATCACGATCACCGACCTACGATCTTCGATATCGGAAGAGAGCATATTTACCAATTCGTTCGCTCTGCAGGCGCCAAAGATTTCCATAATTAAAGCGACCTTTGAAATTACGGATGTAACAATCTATTCAACAGAGGAGAATCACAATGAAATTTTTACCTTATACATCAAAAAAATTGCATTAGGAGCTTCTCGCAAGAATTTTTTGAGCTGTTCTCGGGAGAACACCTCTGATTTTTTAGGAACGTATCCTTTATTTTTATTCTTCACAAATGCTTCTACTTCATCGAACATTTTAACATCAGTTTTTTTTCATTTAAATGTAACATTGACTTTTGCATCGATAATTTTGGCCACAACGTGCTTGCTGAATATTTCTGCGACTACGGATAGAATAAATTAGTCATACATAAAAAATAACAAAAATCTTAGCAAAACACCAAATCTTCAAAAAACGCAAGCAAAATATTTTCGTCGACACCGTTCAACAAATTTCCTCTTCTCCACTCTTGAAAATCTTCATACACTTTAGTGTAAGCGGCTTTAGATTTCGCCGGAACCAAACATTCACGGGCTTTCGCCGCTTGTGTTAGCACGTAGTTTGACATTTCATCAATTTTATTTAGACAGAACCCGAAAGTCTAACCAGTCAGCCATGCTATTTACAAACACAGCCCTTAGCAACGTTACCAATCCTATAAATTCAAAAATTTACAATCCTATATTTTTCCATTTTCACAACAATATTGCTTCAATCAGAAAAAAAAAACTATTGATTACAACACGGGGAATATGAATATATTTCCCTTGGTTGTCTATACATCCCTCGGGTTTTACCCTCGGGATGTAACTACTAGCCAACCTCGGGAAATATACTATTCATATTCCCTTAGTGGTAATAATAGCTATTACTACCTACCGAGCTTGCCGCTCTGACTAGTAATTCAGGTGTTATGGGCTCTTGGTCTATTGGTTTTTTCTGCGAGCGCACCTCTCTCGGCTGCCATGTAAATTTTTTCAAATTTCGGGCACTTTTGAGTTTACATTTCCCGGGTAGGCCATCATGGTTTTTCTGCGCGCGCATCTTTCTGTTGAAATGTTGTTTTTCCGTCGCATGCACATCTGGGCTATCCTTGTCACACTTTAACTGTTGATGTTTGTCTCACTCGTACCCATAGGATTTAATTTAATTTTTTAAAAATTTCTGTCCCCGAGCTGGATTCGAAGAAATTCGAACCAACTACAGTCGCCATGCAAAGCTCGCTCGCTACCACTGAGCCACGAAAGCCCTGTGGGTTATTGGGTTCTAAGAGAAAGCCATTCGTGCGCCTGATTTTTGCAGCGATGATATTATAATAAGTTTTAAATGTTATTTCAACAGCGCCTTAGTTGCCGGATCGATGCATTTGTATTATTATAAATGTGTAATTTTTAAGAAATGAAATGGGTATTACTGTCAACGTATTAAACTTTTTTAAATTTAATTTTAAAATTATTTACTTCAAAATACCTGTATAGATTTTTTTCTTCTAATTTAGAATATTTGTAGTGCATCGACTGGGCCATTAGCACTGGGTACAATATTTACACTATACCTATATCTTATTGTATAACTTAGAGTCTTTTAGGAACTGTAGTAGTTTGTCTTCAACTGCTTGATTTTGGAACAAAATGTCACTAATATTATTGACGGAAAGGTATTTATCACGGTAACTTTTGTACTTCGCACATTCGAGCAGATGGCTTACGGAGACAGATGTATTGCAGACATCGCACGTAGATGGTTCGGTTGCGTTGAGTATGTAATCGTGCGTCAACCTTGTCTGTCCGATTCTTAACCTGGTTATGACGGTTTGATTCCTTCTTGTCTGAGCATTTGTAGCTGGGAGGCACTTGCTATCCTTGACTAATCGTCTCGGTTGTCCGTTTTCGTTGTCCGTTTGTTCGTTGGGGTAATATTTTTGTCGGATAAGTTTTTTTATCGTAATTCGCAAGTTTGATGTTATACATTCAACCGTGTCGCCGGAGAATATAGCAGCTTTAGCAGATGTATCCCCCTCTTCATTGCACAAAATACCAACGTGTGATGGTATCCATATAATAGTTATAGATTTTCGTTGGTTTGATATCATGTGTAGTGTGTTGTAGATCAGAACAGTAATCTCACAACGAGTATTTATGTTTTTTATCTACTCCAATGGGATAAGTAACTCATTACGTCACTCATTTGACACTATTTCAGTTAGGTAATGAAGCTCATTACACCACTCAGTTATGTAATGGTTTCATTACGCAACTGAGTTGTGTAATGACTTCATTACCTAACTGAAATAGTGTCAAATGAATGATATAATGTGTTAGCTATATTTATCTATATTTTTCTTTACCTACCTTTAGGTCATCGCTATATCTCTTAGTTAACAATCGATCACTATAAGATATTTGAGGCCCGTCTCTAGCATCAGTGAAGACGTCGCGGATTCTAGTTTATGATGTTGATAATTGGCGCCAACAAGTTAAACTCAAATATACTGATATAAGCCAAGAAACTTGTAACTTCACTTTCTATCAACTAATAACAATACGATTATTGAATTCCCTATCAAAATGAAAGAAAGCAATACTTGTAGCTAGTTTTATTACTACTCGAACATTACTACCATCGATCAGACAATTAGCATCTTTAATATTACAACCTAACGCAGGGTACCCCAAATAGCTTAACTTAAACCGCTCGTAAGTTTAATGGTTACACAGTTTTTATATGCAAAAATATCATCAGATTCTAGCTAAAACACTTATCTTTGTGCCGATATACTCGCAGACATTTAATACGTCCCGTTACTCCTATCACATGTCAGCTTGACAGGTTCCAACTTCGGCTGTCATTCGCTATACATCGACCCCCAATACTGCGGTAGATTAGCTTTCCAAGATTTTCCGCCTAATAGTTGTTGCTATAAATCGAATTTCCAGGTAACAAAAGGCAAATGCCACATTAAACTACATACCCTGTTCACAGGCAATAAACTTCGCAATCGTTGAATTCGTGTTTCCCAAATCGCTTCTCAGCTTGAATATAAAAATTCATTGGAAAAATGACATCCGCTTAGTGATCTCCCTTACAGGAACGGCTGGCCAGTAACCCAATTCTTTACTATCACCAAACCATATTAAATGGCGAGATTGTCATTTACACCCCACGAAAACTCTTGCCTTTTTTAAAAGCTGATATACAAATTTTTTCTCAAACAAACCAACGTTGTTTTTATATCTTCCCTAGCAACGAACTAAGCCAATCTGATATTAATTTTATCGCGTCACTCTCACTAGATTCCTCATTCAACACTAGTATTAATATCAAATGCTTTTGACACGTAACAAATGACATTCGCCTACTAAAATATTTTTGAAAATGACAGATTTGACATTTCTCTAAATGCACTTCTCTCAATTTTAGGCAGTCGTAGATAAAATTTTGTACAATACATGTGTGATAATGCATCATTAATATACTTGTGTGCTTACATAACTCGTGCTACGCACTCGTTCGTAACTTACACACACGTATATTAATGATGCTCTTATCCCACTTGTATAGTAAATAACTATTATGGCTAGAACGGCCCTTAACGAGTCACTTATTATTAACACTCTTTTTCCGTCGCTTCTGTTATGAATTCGAGAGCTTTGTAGATGGCGATTATTTTCCCTGTGTAGACTGAACTGCTGCTTGGTGTTTTAAACATAAGTGGGCCTTCCGGGGTTATTACAGCTGCTCCACAACCAGATTTGCTTTTGGAGGCATCAGTGAACATTTTCTTTGCTTTGGGAAGGTTATTGATGATGTATTGGAACCCGCACTTGATAAGATTTGGATTGATTTCTGTTTTAGGGTATTGGTTTAGGTCTAGGATTATTTTAGGAAAAGCCAGGGTCCAATGTGGGATACCAGTGGAAGGTTTTATGGTCATATTTATTACTGTTATACCTATTTCACTTTGTAATTTATGTATGCGCTCGTAGAAAGGGATTTTAGTTTTAGGAGTATGTTGGTGTCATGTATTACGACATCTTGAAAATGTACATTTGTCTGCTGGGTTGGATTCGTTTGTCGAAGCTTTGGCAGCGTATGTCAAGGAAAGTTGATTTCTTCTCGATTGTAGTGGTAATTCCGCAACTTCTCGTAACATGTTGGATATGGAGCTGGTGCGGTGTGCTCCAATAGCTATTCTTATTGTGGTGTTTTAAATGGGTTCGAGAATTGCTAAGACTGAGGGAGTAGCAGAAGATTAAACTATTGACCCGTAATCAAGTTTAGATCAAATTAGCGAGTAGTATATTCTTAGCAGAGCAAGTGTGTCCGTTCCCCAATTGTACTTTGTAAGAACCTTAATGATATTCAGTCGTTTGATGCATTGCTGTATTACATGCTTTAGATGAGCTATCCATGTCAACCATTGGTCGAATATAACTCCCAGAATTTTCATTTGAGTCACGTATTCAATTTCGAGGTTTTTCATGTGTAATTTGATATTGTAGAAATTCCGCTTCTTTGTGAAGAGAATGCACTTGCTTTTACTTAGCGAAAAGTGCATACCTGAGGTGTTACTCCATTCTATTAGTTTTGTTATAGTGTCTTGAAGGTGGCGCTGAGTCGAATTTAGATTGATTCCCCTACAGAAAACTGTAAGGTCGTCTGGAAACAAACAGGCTTTAACGGGTCTACTAATACAGTTTGCTATGTTGTCGATAGCAACTAGGAATAGGGAAACACTCAGTATGGACCCTTGGGTACACCGATGTCTAAGTTGGTGTAATTCGAGAGATTGCCGTTGACTCTAACTCTAAACACCCTGTTTTCTAAAAAGTTCTTAATAAACGACAGTATCCTTCCTTGAATTCCCCATTGAGATAATGATAGTAGGATTCTGTGCTTCCAGATCATTTCGAAAGCTTTTTCTATATCGAAGCTTATCGCCAGCACGTGATGTTTCTTTATGAATGCTTCTTGCATTTCGGTTTCCACGCATATAAGATGATCAGTGCGTGATCTATTTTTTAAGCCATTTTGAATACTTGTTAATAAATTGGTGGCTTCTAAAAACCAGGTAAGCCTTGAATTAACAATCTTTTCAAGAATCTTGCACATCGTGCATGTTAACGCTATTGGGCGATAGCTTGACGGATTCAACTTGTCTTTTCCGGGTTTGCATATCGGAATCACTACTGCTTTTCGCTAGTTGTTGGGAAAAGTGTGGTTATACCAAATTTTGTTGTAAATTTTTAGTAAGTACGTTTTTCCAACTTTAGGTAGGTTAGTAATGAAGCTGGACGGAATTTCGTTAGGGTCCTGGACTGGTACTTTTTGTGCATTTAAGCGGTGTTGTTGGTTCTTCTTCATTTATGGAATTGTTGATAGATTCTTCGTTCTCTAGATTATTGCAAAAATATTGATTTTCAGCATAAGCTTTATGTTGAGCAAATTCTGCTTCAAGGTTATCATCACTGGAATTATGAGCAAAACTGTCACAGAGTAGTTGAGTTATTTCGGTTGTTGATGTCGTGATGTTTCTATCTTTGATGAGTACTGTAATTTCTGTAGAATATGACGTGCCCTTGATTTTATTGATTTTGTTCCAGACTTCAGAAGAAGAAGTTGATGATGTAATAGTTGATACGTAGGTGTCCCATGATTTCTTTTTGCTTGCCATAATAATTCTTCTCGCGTTTGCTCTTCATCTTTTAAAATGGATAAGATTTTCGATTGTCTGAAGTTTTTTGTACAAGTTGAGGGCCTTTTTCCTTTTCGCCACTGCTTCCCTACATTCGCTGTTCCACCATGGAACGGGTTTGATTTTTATTGAGCCGTTAGTTTTTCCTATATAAGTTGAGGCGGCGTCTATTATTAGATGGGTACTATGTTTTCAATCTGCTTTGTATCGTTAAAAGATAGAAGATGTTGTTCAATATATTTCGAGTATTTCTTCCAGTCAGCACTATTAAGTTTCCATTTTGGATTAGTTTTTGTGTATTCGTTTATGGTTCCCGTGTTCATTAGAATTGGAATGTGATCACTATCATGTAGATCAGTAATAACTTTCGACCTTGTATGGGTAGCAATAGTTGCTGAACATATACTCAGGTCAATGGCTGAAAACTCTCCAGTAACGGAGCTGAAATGGGTTGGTTGTTTGTCATTGAGTAGGATTAGATTAGTGTTTTGTAAAAAATTCTCAATGATATAGCCCCTGGTATTAGTGTTTGTGGATCCCCAGAGAAAATGATGTGCGTTCATGTCGCTTACAATTATAAAAGGAGAAGATAGTTGTGGAATTATATCTTGTTACAGGCCGAAAACGTTATTACGACACTAACAATTAGCCAGTTTGTTACACGACGAAAACCGCATTAACGGCATTAACAATCAGCCCCTCAAGCGTGCAAATCATAACTCATACGCTTGAGAGCCAAACCTGTTATCTACAAAATGACTAAGACATAATCGGGAATATCGCCAAAACTCAGCCCTAGCCTTCGTTACAAGATGTGCTGTAACAAAATGCGCCGACTATTGGATGCTCAGTGGAGAAAGGTCGTGGTTCTTTACTATCTGAAAGTTAGGGCTGTTCTCTAGCACAACGGGGTTAAAGATGTTAAATAAGGTACGCCACCATTCTCTTGACTAAATCGGGAAACAACAATAACAACACAGGTGAGATTACTTGAAAGTGGAAGTGGGTAAAATCACCTTACTACTTTTTCCTTGGCACAACCTGAGGTAGCGACGTCACAGCTGGAACAAACTTACCTTAAACGGCATCAGCTTACACTTACTTGCAACAACTAGGTTCCTGTACAAAACATAGACACAACAGGGCATGCAAACACACCAATGAAAAAAACGTATAAACAATTAACAGTAAACTCTATTGATGAAATAACATGTGAAACAAAAGACAATGAATGTTACAATAATCAAATCTTACGGCCGAAAATATGCAAAAAGGTTAGTTGGGTTAACGACGCAAATTATAATCTAAACTTGAATGATCAAACGGCAACAAATGACATGGATACATCTACAAACATTATTGATGGAACTGTTCGACATCTTATGATTTAAATCAACCAAAAGGGCTCAAGTGGCCCAAACTACACCTTGACAAAACACTTCACTATAAACATTTAGCAGTTAACAATTTACCTTCATAGGACCATAGTTGTGCTGACTTAAGTTGTTTTCCTCAGCTGCGAGTTGCATCTCAGTCAGTGCCACAAACGAAAACGAAAACCCGGTAACAAGCAGATGACGGTAAAGGGATCGGGTCTTCGTCCTACTTGGTAAGTTTAGCACACGGTTGAGTGTTCCCAAAATATAATCCACGATAAGTGTTGGCGGAGGTGCTCAGCTCCAAACGATTCGGAAAAACTCGGCTAAACGTTCACCTTTAACCACTATACACAAAGCTCGACATGGTGGCGACAAAGCGGTTTCACAACACACGAATTTCGACTTAACGCGAGCTCGGCTAAGCGAAGCCGGCTCGCGGACGAAGCGCCACCCCCCGAACGTCTTGAGGGCTGCACGCTAAGTCACGCTCATCCGGAAGGTACAGGCGCGAAACTGGCTAAGCGCAAACGCGGCTTATCTACATCCTTGTTGCTCGTACGATAGATCGGTTCAGAAGATGTTGGGATCACCAAAGCTGACTCAAGCTTCTGCTGAAAGCTACGGAAAGTTTTAGCATGACGAAATATGGTTCAACACTTGCGAAACTTGTAGGGGACCTTGGGTGTAGCAATTTGGTAACCTGAGACTGCTTTACGGACAGAACAGAACAATGGGTGAATTGATAACTAATTTCGAGGAACATGGCTGTACGGCAGTATTCATAAACGATTTACGCGGAAAGTTTTAAGACAGACTTGCACAACAAGAATTCTAAGAAGGACGGCGATAATGCACTCAACAGAAACGAAGCTTGAATTGTAACCTACGCCAACGAATTTTGATAGCATTACCACTGGATTACAGATTTTTGCTTGCGTGACTCGTGAAAATGCTAGGATTTGAGGCTAAAGTACCAAAAGTAACTGCTTTAATGGAATTGTTCTAACAATCTTCAAGATCTTCTTTATCGAGTTTTTTACATGCCTTAAACTAAGTGAGAACTGAAGCGCCCCGACCGGGAGTCGAACTCTCTACCGAGCGCTCGAGTTCCCACTGTGACCTCGACTGCGAGCGGCGGGACCGCTCGCCCATTGAGGCCCCTGGTAAGTAGATATTGCATATAGTTTTTGTGGGGTCAGCAGTGTGACCGCTGTGGCCTCAAGGTTTGTGGTTAGAAGTACTTCCTTACAATAATATTTGTTAGCTACATATATTGCAACACCTCCGCCAGCTATGTTTTGATTGACTCTGTTTTTATAGAAGATCGTAAATTCCCGAATTTTGTGGTGACAATTTTTCTTAAAATTTGTTTCTTGAAGACATATAACATAATTAGATATCAGTTGCGATAGTTCAGGTAGGCGTGCAGTGAGTCCGTTTAAGTTCCACTGTATTATATTAGCCTTTTTGTTAATAAAAATTTGATTCGGTGTCGATATCAGATGTGGCGGAGCAGTCACTTTGAGTTTCCATCCTGTTATCTTTGTTTGTGTTCAAGATATTTGTTGCACGTAGTTTACTGATAATTCTTGTAAACCTATTCTTGATGCAGCGTTGAGTTAAATGTGGATACACGCTTTCCATCATAAGAGTGAATGCCTTAAGGCTTCTTAGGACAGACGCGGCGAACTGTGAATCAGAGCACATAATTGTTAAACTATTGTTCACGATTACAAGAATAGGAATTAATTTAGAAAAGTCTTTCAATTTCACAGTTAAAAAATTGTTTTCTTTTAATTATTCTATGTTCAAACATTTTGGGTACACTAATGGCACTTTTCTGTTTTATGTATGTCTCTATCTGAAAATTAATAAATATGTCTATGAATTTAAACAAGTTTGGATGCGAAACATAGAAGCTTGCATTAAATCTGGAGTGACAAGATTCACAGGCATTTGTTGTTCTTGTAAGTGATGAGGAGTGTTCAGCACAAACATGAGAAGGAAATGCTGAATCTTCTGCCACATAATGTTTCTATCAGGTAGTCAGCAAACTTTATAATTGCATCGCCTACTGGTTTAATAGCACCAAGTTCTATAGCAAAGCAATCTCCAACATCTTGGGAATCGAGAAGGGGCAATCCAAAAACATACGTTAGATATGATTTTACTTCCGAATTTTCTTTACTATTGTAATATTGGGCCAAACCTAACTGCTGAATCTTTCGGTACCTATAATTAAAGCAATATTTTACACCTTTATTATTTTACTACTTTTTTTTCTTACCATGTTTGTCCAATATGGAAACGACATCCCTTTATCTTAGCATTAGGAAAACTTCTCTGATGGCCTGGTGAATTGCTAATTCAAAATCAGCAGTTACAGATAGTGGAAAAAACTCCTTCACTTTAGATCACTCCTCTTTAACATAGTCCAAAGCTTTAGTGTAGCACTGCCGCGTTTTATTTGGCAATAAAAAGACACTAGTGGTATACCTATAGTGTCCATTTTTTAACCCATGGATCGTGAATAACTGGGTAAACAAAATGTGTAATAATTGAACTTCCCATCCAAGTAGATATCTTCACAATCAGCCAAAAATTGTATGTTAGATAAACATAAAAACATGACAATATTGTTTTCATTGTCGTTGACCATTAAAAATTTTTCTCCGCAATGTGTCTTTACCGGGTACCCGACAAAACCTTATGCGCATCATCTTGAGATTCGGGGAGTTTTGGCATTACACTTCGTCTGGCCCAATACATGTTCTTTTTGACTAAATGAAGATCATTGGTAGAAAGACTTTCCACGTCGTTTTTTCTCAATCCTCTATGAATGACTTTCGACGGACGCTTGTGTAAATCTTTCAATTCGTTTCATTTTATTCCTGAAAAACTGTCTATTTAACGTTGCTTCTTCAGTTTTTTCGTGGCTGTGGTTCAATTTTTTTTCTATTATCAAATTGTTAATCCCTAACCAATACACACATATAAATAAATTACATACTTGTATTTTGGAAAATTTAAAAAAAGTATGCACTGACTAAACATTTTTAAATAAGTAAATAACGTACGCTCAGTTTTCAAAAAAGCTTTACACTTTCCCATACGAGATGTGCAATTCCATCTTTTCACAGCACCCTTAGCCAATAATTTGTTAAAAGAAAATTTGTAGCCTTCGATTAAGATTATTTCTTTTCCTCTTTCACTGACACACACTTCCATAGAACTAATTTTTGCACTCTTGTTATGTTCACTTATCAGCAAAACTAATAAATATTTTACTGGTGGTGACATATTTATAAAGAAAATGCACGGAGGTTGGGGGCGGAATTTTCTTACCTAAATTACTGGGCATATACCATTAGCGCGCGACGGTCACAAAACCCAGCGGGGCACCACAAATCTATAATCCCCGATACGAAAAATTGAATACCATTTGCGCGCTGTGCTCAAATTTAACTGTTCCCAGAACTGAATCATTTTAAGCAATAAAAAGAGTGTAGGTAGTTATACTTACATCTCTTGGAGGCACATTATTTTACGAAGTATTTCTAACTAGCTGTAGCCTGCGGCGCATGCCGCATTTAAGTTTCGCGCGTTAGTGTAAGTTGCACGCAGCCACCCGAACTTGCTCGTGCGATGAACTCGGAAAATCGATTTCTAAGGGTTAGTTTAAACGCTTGTTTGGCTTCACTCAGAAAAGCAGTAATAAAACCTTTTTATTATTAAATTAAATGTACTTGTGTTCGTAGTTAAAAAACACAACCAATAGGCATAAGTAATTGTTTTCTATGATCATATCCCTATTAAAAGTAATCGGAAGTTTGTTTACAAAAACCCGAAAATAGTAAACCGTCAGTAAACGCATCGGTACTTTTGCCGGTTTAACACGCATCTAGTGTTCTGGATTATTATAAAGGTATGATAGGTATAGCTAGGGCAAATGTCTACTTGATTTATTGCGGAAGAAAAACAGAAGAGGTGGTTCTGCAATTTATTAGATATACTGACTTATGTATTTATAATAATTACAATTAGACTCTATTTGCTAAATTTCAAAGCCACTGCTTTTACAAAATTAATACGGCCAATTTGATTAGTCTGATATAACCTAACTGAATTTGTTATATAGGTACATAACGCGTTTTTTGTAAGCAGCATTTTACTTTACATTCTAAATGCACACTATTAATTTTTATGTAACAATCTATCTGCATCTTCTTCAATACGTCCAAAAATACAAAGATAATTTTTTTTTAATGAGAATCAGCTCAACACTTAACAGTATTATACATGGTTTTGCTGTTACAATGTACATGTTTTAATTTTCATGACATAACATAGGAGGATCATGGTTCCGCGAGACTTAATTGCATCACTCACTCACTGTTATCGTCTGACTCATTGTTAACATTTGTAGTTTGAATTATATCTTGTGGCAATTTTATTTTAAGGCGCGTGTGAATATCCTTATGCCCAAGTTTTTGGATAATGGTGTTGCCGCTGTATCGCAAATGTTTAATAAATGTTTTGGCGAGTTTATTTATGAATTGTTCGATTGTCAGGGGGCATTAATCGATATGCGCAGAATCTTATTTTAAACACTTGGAGTTTTTTAATGTTAGTTTTGGAGGTTGTGCTTCAGACTGGGCAGGCATATGTTACTAATGGTCTGAGGATCGTTTTGTACAGCAGGATGGTGCATTCTTGTCGCACTGGCGTATTGCGGTTGAAGAGTGGATATAGCTGCCTCAGCCTGTTCTATCCTTGGTTGAATTTAGTGTTGATATGTTAGCGCCATGTAAGTCGAGTGTCTAAGTGAACTCCCAAATATTTGACTGCTTCATGCTGTAGACCCCAAGGGATCGGCTTACCATTGATGTTGATATTGTTGTGGTATCTAACGCGTTTCAGAGCGAAAACTTTGGCTTTTCACTTAATGTGGTTTAATGTTATGCACCATTTAGTGAACCAGTTGCCCATGTTGTTAGATGCTGTTTGTAGTGTTTGTATGCTGTTTATGGCTAAGTGCAGGTCTGCGTGCTGTGTTATTATGGCGGTGTCGTCCGCGAAAAGTGCTACCTTGTTGTGTATTGGGACTGGCATATGGCTGATAAAAATGTTGGTGTCCGATATGGTACCGTTAATGCGAACAGCGAAAGTTCTGTTTTCCAGAAACGAAAATATGGTTGCTGTCGGGTATTGAGGCAGAGAAATATGCAGTAGCTTGTATTTTAATCCTTTTAACCAAACTTTGTCGAATGCCTGTGTTATATAAAGGAAAACCGCCACCGTGTATTGCTTGTTTTCGTAGCCGCGTTCGAAAGTTTCTACGATTCGTTGAAGTTGTTGTACGGTAGAGTGACCTTCTCTAAATCCAAATTGTATTGCTAGAATTATGCGGTGTTCATTCAGTGACAATTGTAGGCGTTCTAGTTTGACTCTTTCGAATAATTTTGAAAGCGTCGGAAGAAGGCTTATGGGACGGTAGGTATAAGCTGCAATTTCCTTTGTGCTTCCCTTGTTTGTGGAACATCAGGATGTGAGCGAGCTTCCATTTGGTGGGGAAGTGTCCCATCCTCAGACAGGCGTTGAATAGCGTCGCCAAGAAAGCCAGTGTTTTTTTGTTTAATTTTTTTAAGTAGGTACCACATTCGGTATTAAATCGTGGCCAGGAGATTTTCTTAATGACAGGTTTTGTATATATGTGCCAATTTCGCTCGGTGTTGTGGATTGGGTGAAGTCATCCGGTATTGGTTGGTGTGTTTCAATATATGATGTTATATGGTGAGAGTGCAATGGGTTTTCTTCGGAAATTGTTGGCGTGAATGTATTTTCCAAGTGTTTGGCAAACAGATTGCTTTTTTCCTCATCGGTGGTATATGTTGCATCCTGTGTTTCAAGGGTTGGAATTGTTTTCTTTATTCGGGTTATATTTTTGGTGGCTTTCCATAGTTCACTGCTGTTTGGTTCGATGTTTTCAATGTGCTTTCAGTATGTGAATATTCGATATTTGTCGTTTTCTCTTCTGATGTTGTGAGTGAAGTTATTAAGTTGGTTTTTAAGTAGCGATTCTTTCGTTCTCTGCCAAAGTCTACGGTTCTGCTTTTTGGTTTATTAGGTCTAGGATGTATGCTGAGGGATGTTTGGGTTGATTACTTTTCTATAGTTAGAGGGTTTTGTTGATGCTTGAATTGAATTATTGATTTTTGTCGTTAATGCTTCTATGTGGATGTCGATGTCAGAGGGGTTTTGGAGTTTGATTGGGTTTAGAAGCTGTGAGTCTAATTTTTGTTGGAATTGTTCCCAGTCAACGAAACCTTTTATCATTCTGGGTATTGATCGTCTGAGTACTGGTGTAGCGGTAAAAGTAATGAGTACGGGGAGATGATCCGAGTCAAGTTCAGGTATTACACTCTGCTGGATTGGCATGCGGAATTTTTTTGTAATTATAATGTCAAGGATTTCAGGCAAATGATCGCTTCTGTACGGATAGTACGTATATTCACTTGGAGCATATATCTGTAATTTATTGATGTGTGCAACGAGGTGACTTAGCTTTTTGCCGCTTGGGTTGTTGGCGCGGCAGCCCCAGTAGGTGCATTTACTTATCAAGTCGCCTATTATTAGTGTTGGCGTCGTGGTGTTGAATAGGTTGTGTATGTCGGCGTCTATAAGTGGTTTGTTTGATTGTTTATACGCTGTAGTGATTCTAATTGGATTGAGACTGGTATTACTGACATTGACTGTAATTGTTTCCAGGTTTTGTATTGGAATGTCTATGGGAGTGATATGCTGTACCTAATCGTTGTTTTATCATAATTGCTACAGCTCCCCATGCAGCTCCGGTTGTTCTGTCTCTACGGTATGTTTCGCAACCGGGTATTTTAAACACTTCCCCTTCAGTTAGATGGGTTTCGGTTATACAGGCGAGGTCGACACTATATTTTGCTAGGAATGATATAAATAGTGCTCTTTGGGATCTAATCCCGTTGGCATTCCATTTGAGGATTGTTAGTTTTTGAATGGGTTTAGGAAAGTTATCCATTGAGAATGTTTGGTAGAATGTGAGTTAATATAAAGGATTTGATTTGGGGTATTAGAGAGGTTATTAGGTCTTTGATAAATTGTAAAACTGAGTCAAGATGGGAAGGTTGGAGACGTTGGAGTGGTTGGGGGGTTTGATCTTTTGTTTGGTTGTCATGATTTCGATTTGATAGCAAGGCTTGGTTGTAAGGGATGCTGTTTGGTGCATTTGAGTAGTTTGGCTGCTGGCGTGCCGACCTGGGACTCACTGTTGTCATGCGCTGTCTTTGAAGTGCCAAGTGGTGCGGACATCCTCTGTAATTCGCCGGTTGGTTACCACCACAGTTCACGCAGTTTGGAGGGTCGCTGGGATTTTTTTACATGCTTTGAGCGGGTGATCTTCTTGGCATTTGACGCACCTTATTTTAGCTGCCCAATAGTTTTTTGTATGACCAAAACGTTGGCACTTATGGCACTGCGGGATATTACTTGCCTTTCTCCTTGCCTTAAGCGTCACTATCGAGTGGAGTATTGTTTTTATATTATAAATTTCTTTTGCTGATTCAGTTGCCGGTAATAGGTATGACTGCGCAGATTGGAATTGGGTTTTTTTGTCTTTACTTAATAGACGAGTTACACTTTTATGGGGAGTTGTTTTGCTAAAAGTTCAGTTTTAAGTTCTTCCTCTGTTAACGAGGGAGGTACGTTTTTAATGACCACCGACAAAGGTTTCTCGTTCGTGTCCTGAAAAGTGTGATACTGTACAAAGATGTTCATGTAATATTTCGTTAACTTGCGGTAGTCGTCATGAGACGTTAGGTTTACTTTTAAGTATTTACTGCTAAAAGCCGTTGTAAACTCTCTGTCTTTCGTTATTGTTTTTATGTCTGCGATAATTTCTTTGTGGTTACTCGCGTTGTGTATGAAAATTTGTGGAACTTTAATTACCTTTGTGGCATTGTTATTGGGTCCTGTGGTTGTAGATGTTCGGCTATCTGTGTCGGGTTGTTGAGTTGAGAGGAGGTAGTAGGGATTGTTTTTAATTAGATTTTCTGGATTCCAAGTGTAACTTTTAACTACTTCACTCACTGGTGGTGTTAATTGGTCGGATTTTCGTTTAACGGGGTCGGTCATGGTTAGTCTATTTGAATATAAGTATTTAAATACTCAACCCCGAAGGGTCGAGTAGCTCGAGTTTTATATTACAACTAGCTGGCCCGGCAAACGTAGTTCTGCCCAAAAATAATTTGTCTCTAAAACCCCGTTTCACCACTATAAAGTTTTAATTTTATGTTATGTCCATCGTCTTGGACTTAAAAATAAATGCCATTTTCGCAATCAACTTCCCAAAAAACCTCAATAACGACACACATATCGATTTTTAGGCTTATTTGCCCCATTTCACTCCCTAAGGGGTAGCGGACCCGACAGACGTTGTCCTGCCCGAACGTTGGTTTGCCTGCTATTAGCGGGTTCAGCAAACGTTTTTTTGATATTAAAATTTTCTTTTTTTTATTTTAAAAAATATTGGGGGGTGGTAGGGGGCGTGAAATTTTGGGGTTATATGTTCTGATATGCGAGAAATCTTTAAAAAAATTAAAAATTCTTCAAAAATTTTTTCAAAAATCTTAGAACCCGATTGCAACGCCACCTACCGGGCCCAATTGTGAATCTAAACCATCCAGGGACCCACTCAAACACACAAAAAATGTCATCAAAATCGGTCAAGCCGTTTAGGAGGAGTTCAGTCACATACACACGTACAGAAGAACTATATATATAAAGATTTTCATTTTAAAAAATATTGGGGGGGCGGTGGGGGAGTGAAATTTTGGGGGACCCGACAGACGTTGTCCTGCCCGAACTTTGGTTTGCCTGATATTAGCAGGTTCAGCAAAGTTTTTTTCGATTTTCGAATTTTCGATTTTTTTGTATTGTTTGAGGCTTTCGCGGTTACTCGAATTATTCTCCTTAGCATGGAATTTCGGCTTAGACCGCGTAGTATTTGTATATGAACACCCAGTATTTTCTGGCCAGAAAATACTGGGTGTTCATATACAAATACTTCGCGGTCTAAGCCGAAATTCCATGCTAAGGAGAATAATTCGATTTTTTTTATTTTAAAAAATATTGGGGGGTGGTGGGGGGGTGAAATTTTGGGGTTATATGTTCTGATACACGAAAAATCTTAAAAAGAATAAAACAAAGAGATTCGTCAAAAAATTTAAAAAAAAAAACCTAGAACCCGATTGCAGCGCCACCTACCGACTCCAGTTGTTAATCTAAACCATCCAGGGACCCACTCAAACACACACACAAAATTTCATCAAAATCGGTCAAGCCGTTTAGGAGGAGTACAGTCACATACACACGTACAGAAGAATTATATATATAAAGATTAAAATTGTTCGTATGTTTTGCTCAGTTGAACACGAAAAGTTTATGTTTAAATTGATATTAAACTACGCGACGAAAAATGTGCAGTATGGTTAGCGGTTCGCTGAGATATCACGACCTCTCAGTCCGGCTGTTCGCGGCGCACTACAAAGATATTTGGTTTTGTAGTATTAAAATTACTATTAAAGACACTATGGAAAGATTCGCAAGCATTAGTGCTTCTTTCTCTACTTGCAGAACAAGCTGTCCATGAAAATGGTGGAAATCTTGAATTTTCTGAGATATACCTAATAATCTACTAAATAATCACAGTATTCAGTATATCAAAGATCAGTAGGCGCATAGGATATACAGTCTTCAATAAAACGGTCTGCAACTTCCTCGGGATTTAAAAACAGTAAACCAAAAGTCCAATGCAACCAATTTCCTATTTCTGAATTTTTGTCCGTGTACTGATCAACCAGTCTTAGATTTTAAATTTTTCGAAACCAAGCTTGTGTATGGTGGAATCTACAGCCGGTCACACTAATATCTGGCCAAGTTAATAGAAAGATTCTAAACGTTTGTTCTTTAAAAAAACACTGATAAATTTAAATACCTACATAAAAATAAGTATCAACCTTTTTATTTGGTAGTAATGCAAATACTAATGGTATGTAATAACCATTTTCTACAATATGTAATGTAAACATTTGTACAAAATATTTTGGGTTGTAATTAATAGTAATTTATTATACAAAACGATAAAGTTAAATTTTATCGACGAATGAATCGTTTAACGTTGAGACGAAGTCGAGACGTTAATGATTCAAGAGTGGATAGAAATAACTTTATCGTCGTGTATAATACAATATTTTTTTCTATAGCAAGAACTTTAACAATTTCAAAAGAAAATAAGGACAGTCAATCACATTTCCAAATGTCAGTAGCTAGATTGAGTTGCTACGATAATACGAAGCTGTCATATTTAATTTAAACAAAAGTTAGAAAATTATATTACTTTATCTATCCTTGATGTTAAAGTTCTACTTTATCTACTCTTGCTGTTAAAGTAACGCTTGACCTTTTGTTTTCAGTTGATAAAAGCACACTTTAACATGTGCTATAGAAAAAAAGTATATATATACAGGGAATTTATTTTAATAGTTAACATAAGCGTTTCGTTTCTATGCCACCATTTAATCATACAGGTCATTTCCATAGTTACAAATGAGACCAATAGATTAGAGCGTGTATTTTACGAGTTAACAGAGGAATTATTAGTTGTCAAAAAGACAATTAAAAGTTATCCTAATGTATACCACTGAAGAAAAGATACAACACACAAGTTGTTCCGACGTATCTACTTTTTAGTTGCATACTTACATTCCGGTAACAAAATTAAAGTTTCTTATTAGCAAGTACCTAATTCAAATTCGTATGTTAACTCGTAAAATAAACGCTTTAATCTATTGATTTCATTGGTAACTATGGAAGTGACCTGTATGATTAAATGCTGGCATAGAAACCAAACTGGTATGTTAACCATTAAAATAAATTCACTGTATTTTTGTGTTTACTCAAAATTTCTAAATTTCGACCTCAAGAAAATATAACAACATTAAGTTCACGGTTATTTAAAAGAAGAAATTGCTCTCTCATATTAGTGTTCACATTTATAGCTTCTAAAGCATCACGAACTTCTTGTAAATTTGTCGGTAAAGGTGGTAGGACACTTCTTCTCGACCTGTATATACTTCTTCGAATATTCGACATATTATCTTGTGAATTAACTCGTCCACAGTCCTTGGAAATGCCCGAAAAATAAGCTATTTTGGAAGTTGTGAAGGTCTTTAGTAGCCTTCCGCTTGACACCATTCTGTATTTTCTGAAAGATAACACACAGTTAAGACATTTGTATCAAAAGCATACAAAAAAAGATGATAGAAAATGTACGAAACAATTTTATTTGAAGTTTATGACGTTTATCTTAATAAGGAGAAATATAATAGCTAAAAATTTGAATCAATGTTTATTTCTTAAAATTAAAATTATAATCAAACTAAATAGACATTTTATTCCATCACAGTTAATTAACCAGCTGTTTTATATAATTGACTAATTTGAATAAATGCAAACTTACTTGTAACTTACTGCACTTAGACATTATTACTATTATTATAATCATCATCGTCAGCACTTTCAAATACTGAATACTAATTAAAAATAAATAAAAACATGTAAACAAACAATAATAATAATAGTAGATTATGCAATGAGGGAGAGAAATTGCACTGAAGCAAAATAACATTCTCTCCGAGTTGCATATACTATTTTTTTCACGTTGCAGGAAGATTAAAAACGAAAAACTCGTTTTTTTAAACGTCATTTATTGGCATTTTAGTAACAATTATTTTAAAATTAGTAGCTTATTGTAAATTTTAAAGTTGGTGGCACTGTAAGTCATTACGACAAGAGCTCACAATTATGTCAAATTCGAGATTAGCAGGTTAGGTTTTGCGTCAGTTTTGACACAAACTGACGCAAAACCTAACCTGATAACCTCGAATTTGGCATAATTGTTGTGTCAGTCATAATAAAAACTCCCTAGGGAAATGTTTGTCTTATTTAGTCTCTAGGGAGCAAATGTTCTACTTCTATCACAATTTTGATGCTATAGAAACGGACTTCTACTCCCGGTCGTGGAAAAACAATAATTTACTCACCTTCACATGTAAATTTTCAATTTTTTCAAGATTGTGTGTAGACTTTGATGATAACAGTGTTGATTCACTGTGACCTGTAGAAATAGTAGCACTACAACTAATTTATCTTTTCTCAAGGTAAAACCTTCAACAACGAGTAATTTTGCACCACGAGAACTTATTGACTCCATGGTGGACTCCATAATGAAAATTGGGAATTAATATAATTATTTTTGCTGTCCACCTGAAAATGCGGTAGGGTGATTCTAAAAGAATTAAGATTTCACTTTGGCCTAACCTGCCCAACCCAGAAATCAGCTCATTAGCATAATCCTTTACTTGCGCGCGAATCGTGAATGGTACTTATAGAAGGTTTAGATGATAAAGGTTCTCTGCGGGGGTTGTTTTGACCGCGGCGGGCTGATGGTCAACACCTCCGCCTTTTTAGAAAAGGAGCCATGTGATTACCTGATTAACCCCTTGCGGTGAAGCGGGAGCCAATTCGCCTATCGTTGGGAGCCATTTCACCTCACACAAAAACTACCTGTGCCATTCCGGGAGCCAATTAGCTTGTTCCGACCAGCTCAACAGGTTCCATTTCTTCCTGGATTGTATTAAGATTTTCAATGGATGGGCTTTTATTTTTTCTTTTCTTTTTTGATTTTCTGGGTGTTTTATTTTCGGGTAGGTTAAATGCATTTATATGGGTGGTATCTTCAAGAAGTGTATGCTCTGGGAGAGAACTGATATCTGATTCGGCGATTCTTTTATTCGATTATGAAGTTTCACGACTATTTTGCGTTATTGTGTTGTTTGCATTTTGATTTTGATAGTTAAAACTTACATGACCTGGTTGTTTGCATGTAAAACATACCATTTCATCATATGTTAAGAAAATTCTATATGCTACTTGCTCGTAGTTATTTAACACATTCGACGGGAGAGATATTGTCTCATCAGGTTGTACAAAAATGTGTCTACGGAAGCTTAAAATATGACTGTATTGTTCACCAGTAATTCCAGCACGCAGAAACGGTATGGGAGAGACAGGCTTTAGTCCTATTTGCTTATCTCGGGTATCCAGTTCGTCATGGAGTATGGAAGGATACACGTTTGATAATATAATTATTTGCGCTGGTGTAATTAGTCGTCGAATTCCTACTTCTTTTTCGCCGATCTCTATGACTTTATTGTTATGCACAACTTGATCAACAAATGCAATACTGAATAAACACAGACATGTTCGGTTAGGTATTAGATATACGTGATACAAATAGTATATTGGATGGGCCAACAATGCTATATCAACAGCTTGTACATAATCATTCAATTTTAAATCGTCTACTACGTTTAGTATTATAGCTTGTTCTTTCTTTGGAAACATATTTGTTGCTGTGGTTTTAGTTACTGCCGCATACTGTTGACTTACTGACAATCCTTTATTAGTTACGGAGTCTGTGTGGGTTTTGGTCGGTGGATTACCTACTTTCGAGGGGACCCCTGTAGTGGAGAGGACGCCAATCTATTGATTTATTAAATTTAAATTTATACGGTATTTATACTAACATTGGACAATTTGGTACATTCGCCCGATTTGTTGCTTATTGTAAATAGCTGCTTATTGGAAATTTGGATCGATCTTTATATTAGAAGATCAGATGATTAGGATTGATATGAAGGACTCTTAAGAAGAGGAGAACCGGGTTTGCTAGCCCACCTTTTACTAAGAATGTGATATCTGATTGTGTGTTTTGGTTCTATCATCTATCTCACCGCTTGATTGTAATATCAACGAAAATTTGGGACACGTTGCAAACACCTTGACGGTCACACCACTCCAAGCCAAATATCCGACATAATAATTTCCTTTGCTTGACGCCACTTTGAGAGCGAACCCGCGGGCCGAATTGGCTGATTTTGGTGTCAATCGACTCAGGGCGACGCAAGTAAGCCAGTAGTAGGGTTTTCAAATTTTTATAAGTGACTTTTTTTATGTGGATTTTCTAACCTCAAAATTAACTCGACACACAAAATGGATCACTCTTGTACAAATTGTTATTTCGCGCCCAATTTGGGTGCAGAACGCTAGTAAATAAAATATTGTGTGCTACTTGGAATATCTTACGACTTCACAAATTGCGTAAAACACTCTGACATTAAAGAGACAATAAGGTCATGAAGCCTAAAGGCATAAACAAATTGGGATAGGTTATGGCTATTCTAAATTGAACCTTTGACATACGGCACTGTATGAACTTTGCACTTTCTAAATCCTTAACCTTCTGGTACGTTCTTCACCTGTAAAAGACTATGAACTGAGCAATGTACTTCCTAGTCACCAGATATGAAACCTTGTTTATGTGTCATTAACTAAACATTAATATTTGAGAGATAAGCACCGTTACAGGCATGGCATGGAAAAAATTACCAATGCCTCTAAAGCGTTTTATTTCAAGCTGAATAGTAGTTTTTATAAAAAGGATCCGTCTTTGTTTGTATTTATTAACGTCTTACTTGAATTTCAAATTAAAATATACATTAAGTTACAGAGTATTAACAAAATTGTTAGAACTAAAGATGTCGAAACAAGACACCTGCACGAATTTTTATAAACGAAAATTGATCAGTTTAGTCAGTCTAGTGAAATAGGTACCTAGGTTACATTATGTGAAATGTCTAGATTATTTTTATAACCAGTAAATAATACCTACATAGATATTATATAGTAATTAATCACTAAGTCGATATAGTTTTTTCCCGCGCCCACACGCAACACCCGGTCGTTATCATAACTCCATGGTGTTTGTTATGAAAAAATGCACACCTCACAGTTATACAGTGGGCTAAATATGTCATTTTAACCTAAAAATTACTGAAAATGTGTCATTATGACCTAAAAATTACGGACAATCTACTTACTTGTCAGTTGTCAGAATAAAGCTGTCATTCATTAAATTGCAAGAATGTGTATTTTTTGTGGTCGTGAGAAAAATAGCGTACATAACTCGATCGAAAGTGTATCATCCTACGTTCGTATTTTAAGTCACTCGGCTCCTCTACGCTTTGTCTCGTTTCTTAAATATACTCGCACGTAATACGCCACTTTCACAGCTTGTTATTTTATATACTATTAAAGGCTTTGATGAATATTAAAATGCTGTAGTTGTAAGTGTTATAATATTTTGTACTAATAAACATCAAATGACGCAATCCTGAGATTATTTTAAGTGTCCACTTCAGTTTTAAACAAAATGTCTAATCCGTGGTCTAGCTCCCAGTTCAGGTGGTGCAATTAATTAAAGTTCAGGTAATAGTAGAGTAAAAAGCTTTCTCTATCGTGTCATCCCGTTTGCACTTTGTTGTTAAAACTTAAGACCCACTTTAAATCATTCTTCATCCCTTATGAATGCAAAATCGCGAGGTCGTCCAAAAATCGCCCAGCGCAGGGGGCGGCTGGGGGTGGTTTTTAAAACATTTGCGAAATTTTTTTTTTGCATTTTTTATATTTACGGCACCTGGGCATGAATGTGCTCAAGACATGTCAATATTTTAATTAGAAATATACATTTTGTAATTTCAAAGTCACCATGCGCAATGGTTTCTTATGGAACTCCTTAATAAATAAGCGCTCGCCCTGAAAACGCATAATTGCCATATTCTTGAACTCGTCTTAAAGTCGAGAACCTTTTGATTAATAAAAAAAATGACTTCTACAAACGTTGTAGTTGGAGATCTGGGATTACATTACTTTTTTCAAATTCTTAATCGGACGTATAATTTTGTCAAAATTTTTTAAATTGTAACACCATGTCGTGCCGTAGCGATCGGCAGTGGAGATGAGAGGAAGGTTTACATTACCGTGGCATTGGCAGTCGAAAAACGACTCTATGCTCCGACGCGCAGATAAGGTCGATATTCGTCCTGTTGCAGCGTCTTGGATGCTGCATTATGCAGAATAGTGGGTACAAGATATCGGCAAAGTTGCACAGAGATTTTTTTGTATTTTTTTAGAAGTTCTGGTGTATGTGTATACTGCAGTGTTAGCAGTTTAGTTTTTAATATAGTTCTACTTCTAACAGATTACAAACTTTTTTGACAATTGATTAAAAGTAGGTTTTAACTTTTTTAAGTTTTGGGTTTATTATTATCATACCTTATTGGTAAGATGTTTTTAGCTCGTAGGTAGTACAGTTTTGATTCAGCACTTATTACAGCTCCATTTAATAATGGAAAGTACGCGTTCCGATAGTGAACTTGAATCACAGTTTAAGCTGAGAACCCTTGAGAAAGGAGCTATTAAAAAGCAAGCGAAAATTCACCAGGCGTCATGCGTCATTTGTCAAAAGCAGGGAAATTAATAGTGTTAAAAGAAATATCCAAACAAGGATTTATTGAATGCACGAAAGTTTGTACTAATATTTGTCAAGGAAAAGATATCAGTATGTTGCATATATTTACAAATTTTAATTATTTAAAATAACAAGATCATTTACATTGGCTCAAAAGCTGCTACAAAACGTATACTAGTTCCAAAAATATAGGTTCGTACAAATTAAAATATTCAAAAATAAGTACTGATCCTGATCTTTTCCAAGCGAAAACACCTCAAAACCTTCTTTACGGACAATTTCATTTGATGTGCATAGGTGCGTATTTTGCCAAAAACGTTTAGGAAATCAAAAACTATGCCAGGTCATGACCAAGAACATGGAAGACAAAATTAAAACTATATCGTGAAACAATTCCATATTTTATTCCAGAATAGGCGAAAATGATTTAATTGCATCTGAAATAAAATATCATGCTTCGTGTATTTCTACGGAATTACGTAATACGAAGAAGAAACCAAACTCAAATGGAAAAAGAAAGTGGAAAATGGAAAACGAAGCATTACGACAATTATGTAGTGAAATGGAGAGAGGCTTCGAAAAGGGAAAAGGTTATTCCACAACATCAGTTAGTAAGAGATATCCTGAAATTAGTGGAAATTCGGAGTTGAGTGATCGAGTTTTAGTTAATAAAATAGTAGAATATTTTGCCGACGATATTGAATTAGTGAAATCTGTCAGGTGTAACGAACCAAGACTGTTTGTGAAAAATATATCCAAGGAACCGGCTATTGAAATAATTTGGCATCATACTGAAACCGAAGCTTCTAATTTCTCCTTGGGTGCATCAGAATTACAAATTTTGACCAAAAAGTATTAAAACGGAAATTAATCAAATACCTACACACGTTGAATACAATAACTTAAACATTAATGAATAGAAAAAATATATCCCAAAAAATTTAAATTTTCTTATTAGTCTTCTTGTCTGCAACGAATCGAGCAGTGACATAAAAGATTGTCAGATACTTAATATTTGTCAAGATATCATTTTTACGTGTTCAAATGGAAAAGAAATATACTCCAAAGCATATTGGTCTAGGAATATTAGTTCACCAGGAGACACGATCAAAGAAACTCGGTGAAGCAATACACGCTTGCGGTCAACCATAAATTACACTGATGCTCTAAGAGTACGAAATATCATTGCCCAAGAAGAAATAAAACTCTATCTGGAGAATGACCAAGTCACAATTCCAAGACAATTGGTGCCTAATAGATTCGTCTAGTTTGCTGCGGAAAATATAGATATATTAGAAGAAACTTTAGATAAAGCACCGACATTTCACGGAACTCAAATGGCCGTTCTTCAGAGAGGCTCAATCAATGAAATTGCAGCAGAAGGCTTTGAACTTTTGCCTTATAAAATAGAACTCGCCTTTCCTAACGACTTTCATTCTGTAGAAAAAATATATTTTAATAAATTAAAAAAACAGTGCAACTTGAAGAACACCAGGCTGATATAATTGAAAAAGGTGAAAATCTCAGCTACCACATAAAATATCAAAATATTTCTTGGAGCATGGGTAGGATGAACGACTCCGAAAAAGAAGAAATGGTACTTCCGCAGTGGTCAGGATTCAACAAATTAATTTTTCAAAACAATTTACCTACAACTACATATGGATATTCATATTTGTTGCCCCATGTTTCCTCAGAATATGACACTGTTTGGACTGTGATAAAAAAATGTAATAAAATTGCTGAGAAACTGAGTAATATGCATACAGTCATTACCTTTGATCAAGCAATTGATTATAAGGCGAAAGAGCTGCAGTGGCATAAACCAGAAGAAACAAAAAATGTAATTATCCGTCTAGGTGGATTTCATATTACCATGAACTTTCTCAAATAATTGGGCAGTACATGGCAAACTCAGGCCTTGCTGATGTATGGTTAGAAAGTGGTCTCTATGGTCAGTCCACCGTTTATGAGATTCAAGCAGGCAAAAAATATAATAAAGCAATACGAGCCCATAAAATAACGTACGAAAGTCATATGAGAATATTAATTCCACTTTTTAACACATGGCTTATCGAGTGCAAAAGTTCCTCTGTACACACGTTTAATCTAATTTATCTTTATTCTTCGGAAATCCGCGATCGTATAAAGAAGAAAGAGGACGCATTACCAGGTTTTCTTAAAACATCACATCTGACGAAGGAATTATTTAAAGAATTTCCCCAATTTATTGAGACACAAACAGCTACATTTAAATACTGGTATACTTACTTAGAATTAGTTGAAATTTTACTAGAATTTCAATATGCCTAAAGAAATGGAAAGTGGGAAATGCATTTAAATAGTTTTAGAAAAATGCTTCCATGGTTTTTTGCTTTCGATCATACTAACTATGCTAGATGGGGAACCATATACCCTTTAGATATGTACAAACTTTTCGATGCAGCGCCAGATGTTTTTGAGGAGTTTATGAATGGAATTTCTTTGTTAAACGACTTGATGGAAATTTTAAACAACTTTCAGTAGATCAGGCATTGGAACATATCAACAAGAACTCAAAAGATGCAGGAGGAATAGTAGGATTAACCAAAAATAGTACTAAACTGGATGAGTGGTTCTTGAGCTATAATGTTGTTGGCATGATGTTAGACGAATTTCGTTCATCTTTAAATATTGTTAATAACTTATCCAATCAAAACGTAGAATGTGGTACAAAACGACTGAAAGTTGATGAAGATTCCGTGCAGAACTTTAAAAGTGAATCTTCAAGATTCAATGTTTTTTCCAATAACGAAGATCGACTTCTTGTTATTTCAACCAATGAAATTGCTCCTGCGACTGTTCAAACTTCTTTACTTACCGCTCAAAAGACTGGAGAAGAAGCTCTAAGGAAATATCTTGACGTTGTTGGTACTCCTAATTTTTAGAAGCCTTTAAGAAAAAATAATCTACAAACATTTGAACACCCCGTAGTTAAAGTAGCTCCGACTGAAAACAAAAAAAACTTTTTATAAAAGTCAAGAATTTTTGCAGAAAATATTAGCGGCCAAAGAAATGGGAAGAAATATTAAATATGAAGATATCTTTAAACACGAATTGACAGCTTACCCAATGTCTCTTGCACCTAACGGAGTTATATCTACCCCTGCAAATAAATCTGCTCTGAGAAATATTTTACAAATATTTACTGTTTGTTGTAACAACTTGCCATTGGGAAATTATAAATATTTAAACATATTTGATGGGATGGCATTAGTACAGGGCTTTGGCAAACCCGTCAACGTAAAATCGTTCGGAGATTATGCAAATATTTTAAAATCAATTGTATTCAGAAATACCTACAATGCTGAGAAAATAGATTTAGTTCTGGATAATTATAGAAACCTGTAACAAGCCTACGTCTAAGCTCAGCGGTAGGGTTACTTCAATGGCGTCGGTTTCGGAAGAGTAGGGTGGGCGTTACCCTCAGCTAGACACTGGATTTGATTGGAACAAAGTTTATTATATTTATACTCACTAACATACAAATAAGCTTATAACTAGGTAACATATATGTACAGAAAAAGAAAAGAAAATGGCGGATTGGCATCCGCAGTTGGAAGCTGGTGTGGTCCTTCGGAGGCGGTGCCTGCGGCTTCCTCCAGCGGTTGCAGCGGCGGCGGTGGCGACTGGCGACGGGGCGGCGGGCGGAGAGCAGCGGCGGCGGCAACGTCGGCGGCAGTGCTGATCTCCTTGGCGGAGGCGGCGGTTGGCGGCTTCCTTCGGCGGTTGCAGCGGCGGCGGTGGCGACTGGCGACGGGGCGGCGGGCTGAGAGCAGCGGCGGCGGCAACGTCGGCGGCAGTGCTGATCTCCTTGGCGGAGGCGGCGGTTGGCGGATGTGGCTCGAGTTCCCAACTTTGTCCGAAGACGGAAGGCAGCAGAGTCCAATGCGGAGGATTGGCCCTAAGTCCACGTAGGTGATAGGCTCTGGAGAGGGCTGGGGCTGGTAGATCCTTGGAAGGCTGGAGCTGCTAGCTGGGTTGAGTCCTAGAAGGCTGGAGGTCCTGGAGAGACTGATCCTTGGAAGGCTGATGGTTCCTGGTGGACTCTCCTGGATTGAGTTGATGCTGGATTGACCCGCCGAGGCAGAGTGATTTCCTACTGCCAGCGTCTGACTATTTAAAGGAGCCAGTCCTTTGTCAAACGCGATCTCGCAGCTCATTGGTCGAAGTAGAAGGGATGTTTTGCCCGTTTTTGATGTATTTCGGTTTATAGCGTTTAATTGAGCGGCGTGATCAATTATCGACTTGATTTGAGTCGCAATCAATAGTCGTTGAAATGTCGATTCTAACGACACCCAATTTGCTAGGTTTTGGTAAAGATTAGTTCAACTTGGAATTTTTTAATTCCGTGTTCGGCGTAAAACTTAATTAAGCATTACTCTTATTGCGTATGTTAATAAGTTATTTTGCTTCGATTGGTTGCGCGCTATTTTTATAAGAATTTTGAGACTATTCACGCTTTCCTGGGGTGCTTCCTTCCGTTAATTATAATTTAATGTGTAATATTTAGCCGGATGTAAGCGGCTTTTTGTCCTGATTTAACCGTTAGAAAAATACATCTTCGCCGGGCCGCCGTGTACTTCGACATTTCTGTAGTGTTTTCTTGCCACCATCGTCCGCATTACGAGCGGTGATATGTTTGCTGGCTGATGGAAAAGTTATTTTTAATCGACCTGTATGTGCGCTAGAGGCTTGGGCGTTGTTTTATCAGGTGGCGGCTTATTCCTCCTATCGGCAGGCATCCTTATGTGGGGTTTTGATTGGGCGCACTCTGTTTTAAGAGCGTTTTAGTGAAAATTTCTTAATTTAAGTAAATTCAATCTGCAATGCTGATACATTCGTGAGGCGTATTTCGCTTGCTGTCGCCTTTCTTGGCCGGCCGGTTCCAATAAAGTTTATGAACGCCACTTTGCCATTAGTTTTATTGTTTTATGTTTCTACGAGGGTTTTTGAAAATAGATATATTTTTTTTCTTTGTTTGTGCAAGATCGCGACGGCTTGGTAAACAGATGTTTTTAGGGCGCTTTGTACTGTCGCCGCTTTATGTGGCGACGTACATTTTCTTTGTTGATCTGATCTGTTTATCGGTTCGTATCACCTTTCAATAAAAAATTGCACGCGACAGAAAAGGGGAC